>LOEQ01013057.1:2624-25756 GCA_001685075.1 Bramus lutescens
GGCTCAAGGCAACTCAGTCTAGGTGGAGGTCCCTACTCCCTTGGCTAATGTGCCATGAGCACTAACAAAGACAGGCCATCATCGACGGCACCAAAGTTTGCCGTCTGTAGCTCTGTAAAGAAGGCTACCAATATCCGTACTACATTTGGTCCCAGTGACCCTGTACTTAGGGTAAATGAGGAACGCTATGCATGGAAGGGCTCATTCTTGGGACCACAGCAACAATTGAACTGCTGTCAAAAGGGGGCTAGCCCTAGAAGTGGGACACAGAAAGTGTCTGTGCCACAGAACAAAGAGAAGCCCAGTTCACCAACCTGTAACACAACGTAGGGTAACCCAGGAGGCACTTGGAAGTTCATCCACGGGGTGGGTATGTAAGCCATAGGGTCTGTTTATTTTGTCCTAGAGACAAGTAGAGCTTGGGGGCGGGTGGTGACTGTAGTTATGGGAAAGGAAACTGAAGAAAGTAGAAGCCCTGCCATGCCACATACCAGAGTCCCTTAATTGCATGATGAACATCTTAATTATGATGAAAATTTTATTGAATAAATATTATCTACAGAAACTTAGTATTGTGGATGCATCAATAATATATTAAGGCTAATTTGGATATATGTGGCAGAGAAGACTAAATAGAAGTAACGTATTTAGTCTCAGGGTGCTAAAGATAATAGTTTTGCATGCTGTATTGAAAATACTATTTAATGTAGCCAAGAAATTATATACCCTATGTCTGGTTTACATATTGTATTCTTTGAGTGAGCAGAATTTCATCTCAGCCTTTAAATCCTGAATTGTGTATAGGGATAGAGATCTAGATGAAGTTCCCTTTAGTGCTGTGACAGAGCTAGTGCCTGGGGGAAAGTAATTCCCACCTGGCTACAGTCAGTGAAGCTGCTACTAGTAGCTCAGAGTTACAATTGTTAACTAGAACAGCAGTTACTAAAGGGGCAGCTACTGAATATAATGAAAACACCATCCACTTGAACCTGGACTAGCGCAAGAGCTGATGGGTTGTCTTGTGCTTCATAGAATGATAAATAAATAACATTCCTAAGCCTGGATAAAAACTAATCTGTGAGTTGGGAACACTGTTATAAACTATCAACTCCTTGAGGACTCAAGACTGTCATATTTATCATTATAATTACTCCTAATACTTATTAGAATATTTGACAGCCATCAAAATAAGAATTATTTAAGAAAAAAGGAACACCAGGTCTAAACATGAAGCTATGCAAAAAAAATCTCAACGGATGGTATCATGTATAAATATCTTATTGATGTGCTTTAATCGCTTTACAATATAAATGTTCCATATCAGAGAAATTGCTACACACGGCAGATGGTGGTTAAGACAGAAGGTGACAGCAGATTTAAAAAATGCAGAAAATGTGTGTCCATGGAATGCTCAACCATAAATGGAATATCTATCTCACCCTCACTTCTGTGCCTCAAGGCTCAGATGCCACCGCAGGACAGGAGAAGAACGTGAGTCAAAGGCGGAGGACCAGACTGAACAGCGTTTTATGGAGCTGATAGGATTGTCATATTCGTAAACTCACAGTAGCTATGGCTGTACGCATAAGATCAAGTCAGTTATTAGCCTAGCATGGAAGGAGAGGGGCTCAGGAACCCCATTCACAGCAGAGATGCTACTGACAACTGATGGTTTCTGGGAAGGAGAGAAACCTTTTGCTTTATAAGTATCTGGTCCTGGTAGGCAGACCATGTGTTCTAGTGCATGTCCCCAACCCCATGAATATAAGGGCAGCATAAATTGGAATCAATGGGCCATTTAAAAAGAAAAGACAGGATGTGAAGTTTGGAGGGGGTGGAAAAGTGGGGTGAGGAGCTAGGGATAGAGATAGGAGGAGATAGGGGCTGAAGTGTGAAGTAAATATGATCCAAGTACTTGAGAAAGAGATAATTCTGCTGTTAAAGGCTAATCAATCATCCAAAAGACAAAATGCATTATATACATATGGGAAATTCTCAAAAAGTTAATGATGTTGTGTGTACACATATATATGTATGTATATATGTGTGTATATGTGTGTATACATACATACATACCCAAGCATACATAATTGTCATGGGATATTAGTCTGAGGTGTGTTACCTTTGTTTATTCTGCATTTGTTTGTGGATGCCTGCAATCCTGTTGGGCAGGGCCCAACTCTGTAGAGTTGTTGTGGTTGCTCCCATGGAGATAAACACACATACCTGCACTGAAGTTTAACTTATGAATGGAGCGTGGTAGAGAGCAAAAGAAATAAAATGTAACAATGATAGAAAAATCTTATAATCAAAGTTGTTTAAACTGCATCAATTATTTCTGTACTTCCTTGTAATATTCTGAAGTTAGCAATAGGTACCTGAAGCGGTGGCAAGCAAAACTAGGGTGGAGAGGTATAATTCAAAGCAAATACATCCGATCCTGTAACACGCCAGAAATGACGCACAGTTCAAACCCAATTCAGTATTCATTTTCAAAACTTATTTCTTAAAACATTTGTAAGCTTTGACTAGTTTCAATCGTCATTATGGTCATCAGCGAGTCAAGGTGACTTCTCTTGGCTTCACTGAACCCAGCTAGTGTTTATCTGGGGGCTAGATACCCTTAGTTTACCATCAACAGCAGGGACATTATGTCCTTGTTCAGGTCTGTCAGATTTTCTTTGCAGAAGCCTCAAGTAAACCTGGTCTCCTCCTTGTTCAATGTGTTACTCTGTATGCACTAATCTTCAGCATAGCCATAAAGACCTATACACTAGCTAGAAGTCTTTTGCATATTCACATTTTTGAAAATTGTCTTCTCTCATTTGCATATTTGCATTTTTGGACATAATTTTCTCCCATTTGGTCTCTCTCTACCTACCTATCCCTACCAACCTACCTACCTCTCTCCCTCTCCCTCCTGTCCTACACATGAAACGAAACAAAATCTTCTGAATACCCATGAATGTGATATACATGGAAATAGGGTCCTTGTGTGTGTCATCAGGTTAAGGTAAGATAATCTGAGTTGGAGTCTACCTAATTCATTGACTGGAGTCCTTAGAAAAAGAACAAAATTCAGACCAAGAACCTCAAGAAGAGATTGGCAATGCATCTATTCCCCCAAGGGATTTTAAGGCTTGCCAGCATCCACAATACCAGGAAAAGTCGAGCCTTCAGAGAGAATGAGCGTTAATGCCTTCCACACTCATGTCTTCCATCTATAGCCTCCAGCTCTGAAGAGTGAGCCCTGACAACAATCTCCATGGGATTTTTATATTCCAATAAAAAATACCCAAGATCTCTCATGGTACCAAAGTCCACCAAAATGAAATTTTTAACAATCTAGAATGTTCTTCCATGAACATAAATATTCTAGTTTTCATTTTAGGATTCTCTCTGCCCAGCTCATGGCAACAGTTCAGAGCCACAGTGTCTATCAAACCCTCAGAGAGCTAGAAGGCCATTCTGATCCTTTCTCTTCAGCTCCTAGAGTTCATAAAACCATTAGTCTAAAAATGGCCATGCAACCCGGCCTCCACCTGACAGCCATCCAGTCTCTGGATCAGATTTCTGAGACATAAATACAACCCTCTCTCCCTTTAGCCTTCCTACATCTGCTGCTGATGCGGCACCAATCCGTTCAAACAGCCAGTGATATCTATTATTAATATCGATGGAGCACGTGCTTTTTCTAATACGCTACTCTAAGCATTGGGAATAAATGTAGCAAGTTGAAACAGGATAACAAGCAGTCTTGAAAAGGAGTGAGCATCATAAATTCAAGTGTTGATAAAGACTCTAAGAGAGACTCAAATAGATATATTCGAGAGACTTAGGAGAAGGTGCCATTTTGAAATGGCAATATATTATAAGCAATCCCTGGTTAACAAAACACAACTACCAAGAGCACTTGGTACAATGAATTCTATTTATTGTTTTGAGTGGCTGTGTTTCCTCTTGACTGTCTAGGATAGCATCATTCTCACTCTTGTCTCTTGGGGAAGGCATCTCTTCTAGCCCTCGCCACTGCCTAGTTGTAACACTCCCCTCCCTTTGGGACTGATGGCTGGAAGCTTGCTGGCTCTGTGCCAGATGTGTTCTCTCTGAGCATGGCACACAGAACTGATATCCTTTAATCCACATTAACTCTAACACAGCAAAAGGAACCCACCGCCTCTGCTCTCCTTTATTCTGCATACTTTATGTGTGATGGTGCACGTGCGACGGTACTCACTCTCCTTAGTTTTCTTTTTTGTAATCATGTTACACTATTGACTCACACAGAGCCCACTAAATTGCTAAGGATTTCTGTTTGTTTCCCAGTTCTTCAACCCCAGGCCCTTTCTACTCCATGGAGTCTCCTCCCTCTTGATTTTATTAGTTTTTAGGAAAAATTAAATGAGTTGGGAGCAGTGGCTGTGGCAGTTGGGACACTCAGCATGTAATGACCTCTAGGTATCCTCTCTGCTCCCTATAATTCTGGTCTATTTAGAGATTTGATTAATGCCACCCTAAATCTTCAAAACACTGAATGATCATCTGCCTATTACCTTCTACTATTCAAGAAGAAAATCAATAGCAGCTCATGTTTCTGTCTTTTGTTTCCATTGCCAGAGGTGAATTCTGCTGTCCCCAAATGAGAGCTGGCTTTGTGTCTCCCTGAAGCCTCTCTAGTTACTAGTGAAGTCACATAAACATCTAAATTCTCCTCTCTGCCTGAAACACCCTCCTTTAATTATGATAACTAAACCATGTGGCTTGGAGGCAAACCCTCTCACACAACAGCAATGTAGTCCTTTGGACTCTTTCCTTCTAACACCCAAAGAAACAAGTTTTTAAAAGGCACCAAGAGGGCCTACTGCAGCTGTCTTGGTGGTTTAAACCCACAACTGAGTATCTCTGGGTTATTAGTCACACTGTTCAGCTTCACATTGGCTATTCCCTCCCTGTAAGATGAAGTTAGCAACAGTAGCGGCTTTCAAATCACTCAGTAAACATTAAATGAATCCACATGCATAAGGCACTTGCAACAGAATTGGCACATAGGAATCAACATTGAAGAGTTACCTTTCATTTGATCTTAAAATTAAATGCATTAAATTCATAGTTTGCTGCCAAACGTTTGAAAGCAGGTTATCTGTACTGTGATTTCCTCTGAGAAAATAGTCATGTAATAGGTACTCAAGCCAGACAGACACACAGTAGTGTCTAGATTTAGCTGCACGGCATTGAAAATGGTATTTAGCCCATGTGAGCCTCAGCTGCATCCCGGAGAATTGTACACCATATCCTAGAGCTGATGTGAGACTGACAAGGTCATATTAAACAGACAGCTTCAGACATACAAACAGCCAAGTGTGTTCTCGATCCCAGAATACTGGCTTGCCTTTTTATAGAGTTCCCTAGCACAGGTTGACCTCTAACTTGCTATGAAACAGGATGGCCTTGAACTTCTACTTCTCCTGCCTCAGCTAACTGAGCAGTGGGATAGCAGGTCTCTGTCACCATGGCAGTTTCGGATGGTGCTGGAGAAATGAACCAAGAGTTTCGTGAATGCTAAGCAAGTACTCTACAAATTGAGGAACATCCCCAGACCCTAAGTCGTGTTTTCCAACAAGAGGCCATACTCCTTCCTGCTCTGCTGATTCAAACTACACTGTATCTCTATCAGGTTAAAAATTCCTCAGTCCTTATCCTTTCATGCTTTGCCTTCTGGCTCCATGACTTCACAAGACAATCCTCACCCATATTGGCTCTGTTTGTCAAGACCCCATTTGTTATTCAAAACTATCTTCTAAATTGAGCTCCAACTGCTGAAACCATAAAGACTCTCATAATGATTATTAACCCTATAGGTTACCCTTTGTGGGTCATTAATATTAGATGCTTTCCTTGAACAAGAACAATAGAAAATCACCAGTAAGATGGGCACATTGGAAACTCAAGCAGGTGTTGACAAAGTGGGAAGCACAGCATTTAAGAGACAACTCGGTCGCTGAACAAAGTGGCCAAGTAGTCTGTGTGTGCAGGATATTGGTCAGAGAAAAGACACATAATGCCAACAGAGCATCGTTTCCAGTTCTATCAGGCTTCCCTTTGGTAAACCAGTGATAGAAACTTACAGTTCTACTTAGAGAATAGAGCTCGAAGTAACTTCAGGATCATTTCTTCCACATCACACAGTAATATGAGTAAACTTATGAGTGACTTATTCATGACCACACAGGGAAGAAATGATAGGTACATCTAGAGCCCTGGTGCCAAGTTCTGCTTTGTTTGACACAAGGTTTTACTATGGAGTCCAACCTGGTCTTGAACTCACAACTTTCCTGCCTTTGCTTTTCTACTATTGATATGATAGGCACTACTACACCAGGCTCATAATTTGTTCTATCTTTTCTTCTACTGCATTATACCTCATTTCTTCTGAACCTCAGACTCTGCCCCACAAATGAGTGTTCTAAAGCAGCCCATACTTTCCTCATTCTATTACATAAACCCAGATTGTTCACTTTGAAGGAAAAGAGATCACAACTGGACTTCACACCAAAGCCAAAATGCTCCAAACATTTACCCTTAAAAAAAAATCATGCCCAAAATGTGCCCACCATCACCAATCAACCATTCTGAATGCATTTGGAGCTTGCGCATCTAATGTTCCAGGTAGATGTCATCAGCCACCTTGAAGCAGGTCATCTCCTGCTGATCAACAGATCTTAACAAGGATATAGGCAGTTGTCGTTTCCACCTGGTCAGTACCTGCTGGAAATGCCCTAGCTCCACGTTCTTAATTGCTTAAACAAATGGTTTCCATGGGTGATTAAGCACTGGAGTGAGTCCAGTGCCTGCTGATAGCTAAAATGTATCCACGCAGTTCCAGGAACATGGAGGGAGAAGCTGAGAAAATAGTGGTCCTGAAGAGGGGTGTGAAGGTCAGATCATTCTGAGAGGAGGGGGAACTAGAGAGTGTGGGGGCAAGTGTGACAGATGGGTTTGGCAAGAACACTTTAGGGTTAATGGGATTTAAGTCTCAGTTGTAATTATGTTGAGACGCTTTTGACAGCGGGATCCCTAAATGGGAGCTGAGGATCATTGAGTGGTTGGGAAATGTCTCACGGTGTCATGTTATACCTGCTTCAGCATCTCTCTCTTGCACATCCATTAACACCCAAGCACTTGAACACTGTTTTCCTGCCTTGTGTCCAGAGACACTGAGAAAGGCTATCTTATAGATAAAATGTAACAAACAGATCTTAATAAATGAACACATCAGAGGTGGCTGTCATGAACTTTATCCCCCATGCTCATTGTTCTGAAGTGTGTCTGCAACCCTGACTTGGAACTTTAGGAAGATCTCCCATCACTTGAATAAGAATATCCCTTTCACTTTAGCTAGAGAGGAACTGGCTTTGAGAAGACTCCCATGATGATAAGTCCTTCTTTCCTTTGACTTGCCTTCCTGGTGGACTGTCTAAATCTAATGGGCTCTCCTATTCATTCCTTAAAATTTATGTTTTCCTCCTATTTATAGTTAGACTGACATGAGGAGCTCAAGAGAAATGAACCTGGCATTTCTCAATACTGTCTGGCAGTAAGCAGGGAACTTACTACTGCTGCCAGAGATCTAGAACACCTGTATCCACAGGGAAACAAAGTCAATGCTAACAGAGAGGTGATGCCCAAGGGCAGGCTTGCTCCCCTAGATCTCTCCTATTACAGGGGTTCTCAACCTTCCTAATGCTGAAACTCTTTAATACAGTTCCTCGTGTCCTGGTGACTGCCAACCATAAAATTATTTTCACTGATACTTCGTAATTGTAATTTTCCTGTTATGAATCATAATGTAAATACTATTGGAGATAGAGGTTTGGTAGAGGGATTGCAAGCCACAGGCTGGGAAGCTCTGTCCTACTATATACTACAGAATGATGATTATGATGATGATGATGATGATGATGATGATGATGATGATGATGATGATGATGATGATGATAGCTATCACAGGGCATGAGTGAATGGCCCTGGGATGTGAACTTGAAAAGTTGCCTTCCTATTCCTGTGGTCCTGAGTAGGATCAGGAGATAGGAGAGAGTCCTGAGATTTGTAATGCAAGAATAGCTTCTATCTCCACTGATTAACTTGGTAGACACAGAGGAGCTAAGGGGAAATCTCTCCCTGAAGTCATCTGTGATCATGGAGTGGAAACAAAATTATTGTAGGTCATGAAAAACTGGTTTCAAGGGCAAAAAAAGTCATTTGTGACTCTGATGAAAGATTATACAGAGTGAAACCAAGCATTATCTCCTTTTTTCCCACTCCCTTCCCACTGAACAGTGTCCCTATTGGGAGGTATTCACTGCCATTAACGTCTGAGTCTCCATTTGAAGGCAACTTGTGACAAGTTCCTAAAGGATGCAATGTCTTCTGACTCTTCCCGCTGTCTGCAGTGTGCAGATGCCAAATGAGTTTCTTGCTTGTCTTCATTTCCTCTAAAAGAACCTTAGATGTCTCCAACCTTAATTCATGACCCTCCACCCTCTAAGTTAAAGTTACTATTGCTATGATGAGATACCATGACCAAAAACAAGTGGAGGAGGAAAGGGTTTATTCGGCTTATACTTCCATATCCATAGTCCAACTGAAAGAAGTCAAGAAAGGAACTCAGACTGGGAATCTGGAGACAGAAGCTGATGCAGAGGCCATTGAGGGGTGCTGCTTACTGAGTTACTCTTCATGGCTTGCTCAAGCTGTTTTCTTATAGAACCCAGGACCATCGGCCCAGGAATGGCCCCACCTACAGTGAGGTAGGATACTCCCATATCACTAATTTAAAAAATATTCTTTAGACTTCCCTCTAACCTGATCTAATGGAGACCTTTTATTAACTGGGGTTCCCCCCTCTCAGATAATCTAGCCTGTGACAAACAGACATAAAACTAAACAGTACAACTGACCCCTTGTCAGCTTGGCACACATGTTAAGACATGATCTCTCTCTCTCTCTCTCTCTCTCTCTCTCTCTCTCTGCCTCTCTTTATTTCTCTCATTCATCCTCAAGATCTCATATTGATAAATATTACAAATATAAAACATATCACAAACTTAAATGACCCACAGTCTTTACCAGTTCAAGCACTGTGCAAGTCCACTCTCAGTTTCTTTTAAGAATCAAATCTCTCTTAAAAATTCAGTCTCCCAACTGCAGGTTCCTATAAAGTCAGCCATAAGTTAAATACTTCATTACTTCAAGGGGGAAGTACCAGGGCACAGTCACAATCTGAACAAAACAACACCACACCCCAACAGTATAAATAACTCAGCGTTCAATGTCTAGGACTTACAATACTCTGGGCTCCTCCAAAGAATTTGGGTCACTTCTCCAGCTCTTCCCTCTAGAGCACACACAGTTTGTCTTCTCAGCTTGGGTCATTCCCATTCCACGGCTGCTCTTTTACTTGGTAGTAATCCCATGGTACTGCCATCTCCAAAGAGCTTGGGTCTTCTGCTGTAATTGGGCTGCCCCTCTGCTGGGCTCTCTTCATGGTCCAAAGTCTCAGCTGTTCTCCATGACCCTTCAGTTCTGGGGCTTCCACTGGTACTTCAGCTGTACCTTCCCCAATGGCCTCTCCAGGTCTCTCACAGTACCAAGTCTCAGCTTTTCTCCATGATCCCTTCATGCCTTCAAAACCAGTAGCACCTGAGAGACTCTTACACATGACAAAGTTTGGCTGCCAGCACAAGCTACAACCTTGGCCACCTCTGAGCACAGCTTGCATGTGCTGACTCCAAGGAAACACTTCCCAGAAGATTTTACCTCAACAATGCTGACTTCTTAGTCACAGCTGATTCTTCAGCCCCAACAAACTAATATCCAGTGTCCCAGCAAAACTAAGGGTTGTCATTAGTGGTTCTGGGTTCTTGTTCATCACAGCTGATACTTCAGCCCCAGCTAATCAGCTTCGACAGAGTCTTCACACAAATGGCCCAGTAGAGTTGTATCTTCCCTCTGAAACTTCACAAGCCAGACCTCCATCATCCACGCTGCTCCCATTTCTTGTCTTCCAAGTTCCTACAGAAAAGCCCACTCAAAGGTTTTTCCAGCCCAGAGTTCCAAAGTTCTCCCACAGTTTTCCCGAATGTACTGCCAGGGCAGTCACAGCAATACCCCACTATCCTAGGTTTGTCTTAGTTTGAGTTACTTTTATTATGATGAAACATGTCCAAAAGGAAATTGGGAGGAAGGGTGCATTTGGCTTATACTTACACATCCATAATCCATCACCAAAGGAAATCTTTCACTCAAACAGGCTGGGAATCTGGAGGTAGGAGCTAATACAGAGGCCATTGAGAGGTTCTGCTTACTGGCTCAGCCTGCTTCCTTAAACAACACAGAACCACTAACCCAGGGATAACTCCACCCACAATGGGCTGGGCCCTCCCGCATCAACCACTAATTAAGAAAATGCTCTACAGGCTTGCCTCCAGCACAGTTTTATGGAGGCATTTTCTCAGTTGGGGTTCCCTCCTCTAAGTCGATTTTAGCCTCTGTCAAAGTGGCATAGACTCAGTCAGCACATCCCCTCCATTGCCTCCTGTATGGTCACGCTCTTATTTTCACAATCTCGTTCTCTGTTGCTTTCTCTATGGTCAGTTAATCACCTCTTTAATATATTCACAAGCAATGCGCTAAGAACAATATCCCAATCTCAAAGAAAGTGAAAAAACTGTAGGACTGGAGAAAAGGACAAACTGGGTGTTGAATCTTTTGAAGATGTAGGCACAAACAACCTATTACCTTCGCTTCAGCCTAGCCCATCTCTAAGCAAGGGTTTGCATAGAAGAAGCCCTTGCAGTGAAGTATGTGGGCTTATTTTGTTTCACACTGGTATACATTTATTGAAAGTCTTTCTTCCTGGAGTTTAAACTGTTCCACAGCACACTGGTTCTCCCAACATTTTGAAAAGAAAATATTGAGTGTTCAGAATTTTATGCATGTTTTAAAACTCCACGTTAGGACCCAGGTGGTGGCAGCACATGCCTTTAATCTTGGCGCTCAGGAGGCAGAGGCAGGCAGATCTCTATGAGTTCAAGACCAGCATGGTCTACAAGAGCTAGTTCCAGGACAGGCTTCAAAGCTACAGAGAAACCCTGTTTCAGAAAAAAAAAAACTTCAAGTTAGGATCAGACATTTACCTTAGCCCTATGGTAGGTGAGAAAAAGAAAAGGTTTGTATACATATAAATGTGTGTGTGTGCAAATGCATTTTATGTATACACATATAACTTTATATGTGTGTTTACACACACACATATGTTAGCTCTGATGGAATAGTCTGATAATGGTTGGAAATCTTTCAGATTTTCAAGCCTGCTGAGCGTTTCAGAAGATGCAGTGTCCCCTGCACTTGAGTTATGGAACACCACTCAATTCTGAAGCTCCATATGGCACATTCAGTGGAGAGTGACTGCGGATCTGCCACATGCCAGTCCCTGTTTTCTGGATGCTTCTGCTTATCATTCTGCATTTCCACAACCACTGCGTAGAATGAGCATCTTGGAAAATTCTGACATTACCTAAGAAGATGGACTTTGCCACAGCTAAGAGATCCTTAGAATTAATTTGCTAGTGGATTAACTGATGGCGATGCTCTGGCTGCCAATACATATGCAATCAAGACACCAGATTCATGGTTTTGTGTTCTTCCCTTCTCAGAACAAATTAAGGGAAAGTTGTTGTGGAAATCACTGTAACTATGTAAAGATGTGTTACATTTGTTTATGCTCTGGAGCATTACTTTAACTATGTGAAGGTGTGTTACACTCGTTTCTGTTGCCTTTGTTAGTGATGGAAAGGTATGTTACCTTCGTTTATGCTCTACTTGTTTAATTACGTAGAGATGTGTTGTTTGCTGCACCGTGCCTAGCTAAGGAACCTGATTGGTCTAACAAAAAGCTGAACGGTCAATAGCTAGGAGGAGAGGGATAGGTGGAGCTGGCAGGCAGAAAGAATAAGTAGGAAAATGTAGACTAGCAGAGAGAAGATGAAGAGAATGAGGGAGAAAGAGAAGGACATATCTGGGGCCGGAAGCTGGGCAGCCACTAGCCAGACATAAAGACAGCAGGAAAGTAAGATACAAAGAAGGAAAGTTAAAAAGCCCCAAGGCAAAACATAGATAAAGAGAAACAGATTAAAGTAAGGGCTAAGTTAAGGCTGAGCATTTGAAACTAATAATAAGTCTCCATATCATGATTTGGGAGAAGGTTGATGGCCCAAAAGAAAAGGCTTCATACAAGAGTATATCCAATAAAATGTTGAAGTAGAGCAAAATTGAGTCATGATGAATGGTAATAAGGACATTTGCAAAACATTATTTTTCTTTCAAAACCTAGAAAGCTACATTTTATTTTTCGTTGGTGTTGATCTAGCCTAAATTCTTCTAGACTTGAGGGTTTAATAAGAAAATGTTCCAAAATAAGAGTTGCAATTGAGTCTCTATTTATCACTCTATATACTTTAAATCAATAATTAAATACCAGGCACACAGCTATAGTCACAGCACTTGGAAGGCTGAAACAATAGGATCATGGATTTAAAGCCATACTAGATATCTAGTCTCAAAACAGAATCCAACAATTAGAACTTGAACCAAAATGGGTCTCCTTACCTAAGGTCTCATGCTCTGCCTTGAGCCAGAGCTTCTGTGTACTTGTCTGGACTGAACAAATAAGATATCCCCTCTGTGGCTATCTTATCTTGGAACCCAAGCCACTACCATGGACCATTCAGGGGTCCATGGTCCTACCGCATTTGGGGTCTGTGTTGATCCCCATGGTCCATGTTCCCACCAAAGGATACATGATACACAGGATCTGGGCTGCTACCCGTGGCCATGATGGTACCTGAGGGCCATGCCACTGTCAGGGTAATACTGATCTGAGTGGCCTACATTTCCACACAGGACCATGGTGACATCTGGGCCCAAGCTGCTACCAAGGGCCATGCCTGAGTTTGTGGTCCTGCTGTAGGTGGGGTCTGTGTTGATTTCTGTGCCTCATAGTACCACTAGGGGCCACGTAAACCATATGTGTTAAAATCTGAGGACCATGATGAACTGGCCCAGGCCTTCAGTGACCATGGAAGATGTGGCCCTGTCCCTTGCTGGCTGATGCAGTGGGACAGCTGGTCTTGATGACCCTGGCCCTGGGAGGTCTGACCCTACCACTCACCGGAGCAGGGGACAGCTGACCCCGATGGTATGAGCACAGTCCCAACAGAGGCCCAGACTGACCAGCTCAGCTACTACCCAGGTCCACATCCAGTGCTTTGAGTTGGCCCACCCCAACATCTATCCCACCTATGGCCTGCTGGAAAGCGTGAAGGGACTGGTCTAGTGGAATCAGAGTTGCAGGATCTCTATAACTCCAGGCAACAGTAGGATACCCAAGAGGAGTTTTGGTGAGGGTTCAGAATTGATGGTGTACCAAAAGTCAGGGGCTTTGAACCAGACCAACAGCTCATTGCAATGATCATTTGCAAGTAAAGCTGTTCAGACAAAAGGGCCAACTGCATGGCACACTGAAGCTCCCAGTGCTGCTAAGATGAGTGAAGAGGTGGGTGGTTAGACAGGAAAGACAGAGGAGCAAAGTGGTTTTCGTTTTAATTAATATATTTTTCCCTTTGTGGGGGGATTCTGCAAGGGGGAATGGTAGATATGGAGGGACTGGGAAATGAGTCAAATTGGGGTCTATAATTTTAAGTTCCCAAAGAAACAATTTAAAAATTATGCTTAATATAAGATAGCCCCTCTGTGTTTGGGACTGATGCTGGTTAAAAGACTGGGAACGAGCAGGGATTTAAACTGGAGTGCTTGCTGGTAGACTGCACAGGGCTTTGGCTTCTTGTAGCTAGCTAGGCTTCTTGGAATCTGGGTTTAAGTGATAGAGTCAAACAAGCAAATATTTCAAGAGGCGGGGGGGCAAATTATAAAGCTTCTGTCATCAGACATTATCATCTATGGTACATTTTTTTCTTGCCAGCAGTGAACCATTCAGATTCAAGGGGAGAAGATAATATTAGGTAACAGGGGCTTGGCTCACTGGAAAAGCATCCTTAGAGACTAGCTACAGTCTGGTCATTAGTGAGTCGTATGCCTCACATGTGCAAACACATTTCCCTCTCTTAAGGTCCCTATGTCTGGTCTCATTATGCCATAAGGATTCAGTTCAGTTATAAAGCCTAGTATCCTGTCATCAAATCAGGTCTAGGCACTGAGAGACTCCAAGGGTGTAGTTCCCCAGATGCAATTTCTCATTTGGTATTAATGAGAATTAACTCTTCATTAATTCTTCAGCTCCTGAGCTATCACTACATAACAAGCTACTCTGAGTCCAGCCACTTAAAACAAGCATGTTGTGAATCTGAAGTTTTCAAAGATACAGCTGGGTTGCTTGTGGCACGGCACCTACTGAAGCAACGGTGGCTGGTGCATTACTCTGAAGATGTCATCTTCACTTACAAAGCTGGTATCTTATTGTGACCTGTTCTCATCTATCTATCTATCTATCATCTACCTACCTACCTACCTATCTACCCATCTATCAATCTAGCATCTATCTATCCATCTCTATCATCTATCTATCTACTAATCTATCATCTATCATATATCTATCTACCAATCTATCACCTACCCATCTATCACCTATATATCTAGCATCTATCTGTATCCTCTACCTACCTACCCACCCGCCTATTTACCTATCTATCATATATCCCCTTCTGTCTATCTATCGTCTATCTACCTCTATTTCTATCTATCTCTATTTCCCCCCCATGACACCCCAAACCTTTTACATATCTTCATAGGACATCGGCTTCTGATAGCAGGGTACCTTTGGTATATATGATGTTTCCTGATCATTGCCTTTCCCAAAAGAAGTTCTAGAAGGTCTCAGAATCCTTTACCATAACTAAAGCAAGAAATGCTCAGATTCAATAGAAAGAAAATAGATTCCTCTATGTCAGTGTTTCTCAACCTGTGATTTATGACCCCCTTGGGGTCGAACAATCCTTTCACAGAAGTCCCATATCCGACAGCCTGCATACCAGATATTTACATTACTATTCATAACTGTATCAAAATTATGACTGTGAAGTAGCATTGGAAATAATTTTATGGTCCAGGATCACCACTGCATTATGAAGGTTGAGAACCACGACTCTATGTGGGAAGAAGGAATGCATGAAGGAAATTATTTGAAGGTAGCCATTCTAGAGACAAGCTACTAATACTCCTTTATTACCCATCCAAAGCCTGGGACTCTCCTAGGAATATGCTTTTGTCTGCCAAAGCTCATCCCAATGCTACCTGCCTTGATCCCCCTAGAATACTTAGATGTCCCCATGCCTATAATAGGCACAGCTGCCATGCCCAGTCCTCCTCCATTTACTGATGCACCTTAATGATGTGTCTCCTTGACTAGTTGCTGTCATGAGCATCCGTCTTGCTCTTCTTTGCACCTACAATAGCTAGAATGATACACTGTCCAAGGTGAACCTTCAGGAAATGCTTTATGGATGGAAAGCTGAAGCTGACTATGTCCACAAACAACTTGAAGATATCCCTTGGTTTCTGAGGTAGGACTGAATCCTTGGCCTTTGCATTACCTTTCTCTTTCCCCTCAAGTATAGAAAAGCACCTGTTTCCACCCTAAGGACACCAGTAGATATTGCCCTGAACTTCATTTGTTCTGCTTTAGAAGAACAACATGAATATCATGCACAGGGCAAAAGGAGACAAGCCTCAGTTGCTTCTGGAAATTCATCTACCATGATGCACCAGCCAGGAGATGACTTAATGAGGAACATGATCTTCGATTTGCTGAGCCTACGCTCTGCAAGGAGCCCCAAGTGGGGTTTGTGACAGGCCACTTCCCAGAGGGTTCCTGCTGCAGCTGCTGCTCTAGGGAAGGACTGATGACGTAGGAAGGGACTCGAACACAGTCCTCTCATCACACAGAGGGCTAGGATGGTCAGGCTCACTGGAAAGGCAGGTGTGTGCATGTGCTTACCATACATAGTGATGCATATAGATTATATGAGGAGCATCATGGATTGGTAGAATCTTTAAGGGTAAAGCAGAAGCCAGAAGGACAAAGGCAACTGGCAATCTAATCCACTTAATGGGGCAAGAAGCTCTGAGCGGAGCCATAAATGCATCATTTGATAATGGTAATGAAAAAGACAGCAATCTATATGTACAAATAGCATTAAGGTAGATTTGGTTTAGAGGCCAAACTAAGTTGATGTGAAATTTACGAGACCGACTGTCTCTCAGATATGCTTGGTGAGGGGGTGGGGTGCATTCAATTGCTTCCATTTTCCTTTGGAGAGCACTGAAAATTAGATTTTGTTTCCAAGGTGGGCTTTCCTAATATGTGGGACTTCTCTATTTTTTTCTTTTCTTAAATAGCAATTAATCATTTGTTTCACAAGCTTGTGTTGGTGATGAGGCTGCCAATTTTACGAGTGAGATCTATTTTAAAATGCTTTAGAGTATTGTATTTCCTGTCTAGTGATTGTGGTTGTGGCTCTTGCAGGGAGAGAGAGAGAGAGAGAGAGAGAGAGAGAGAGAGTTGCAGGTGACTTCAACTGTTGTTTGTACTAGGACACATGTCTGAATCCCAACTTAGCAGCTGGTCCAAGAAAATGTTTATATTTGAAATGTTTCCTGATGACTTGGAGAGTGTGCTTCACAACTGCAAACCCCATTATAATATTCCCATGCAAAATGCTATTGGCAAGGGGCTCCCCTTTCGAGCAAGGTTCTCAGGCATTCTCCGTGGTAATGACAGCCGACCGCATTACACATATGCAGGGTGCGGTAAGCTTTTTCTGCTTGGTTGATATCAAGTGGCAGGCACAGAGGGTAATGAAGTCCGCTTTCAACACGGCTGTGCCATGATTGGCCTTCACTCCCCACGGCACCTGGGCACCTGGGCTAAAAGGAGACCCGCTCCATTGGGCAGCGCAGAGCACGTGCAAGTCAGATGCCTCGGCAGTGAGCTGGTCCCAGCTGTGTGAAACGGGAGGGTTTGCTCCATCCCTATTCCTAATTCAAGAAAAGGGAAACAGGTGTGATGGGAGACGAAGGAGAGAGATGACGTGCTAAATCAATTCTCTTTCCAGCCAAGCAGAGGCCTCCTAACAACATCATAGCTGATGTGATCAATTTTTAGTAGCTATTGGAAACCGTACAGTTTTGTGATCAGGGTATAAGCTAACTGTTACTTCTTTTTCTAACTGAACATTCTTCAGCCTAAGGAGGAAGAAAAATTGTGCTGGAAGCAGAATCACTTTGCATGATTTTGAATTGCTAAGGCACAATCCCTGAGGCTGGGTACTTTATAAAAAAGTTTATTTCATTCAGAGTCTTGAAAGTTTAATCTGAGACCAGACGACCTCACCTATTTAGCCGAAGGTGAGGACCCCTTTGACTGCATCACAACATGGCTGATGGCATCGTGGCAAGAGCATATGTGAGAAAGAGATCGTGTGCTCAGTAGATTCTACTGAGTCAAATAGCCAGGGAGAGCAGGAAGGGCTCAGTCGTGATCTTATTATTACAACCTGCTCTCCTACTAACTGAACAGAGTCTTGGAAAACCTGCACTAATTCAATAAAAAGATAGCTTTCCCATGATCTAATCATTTTCCTCCAGGCTCCAGCCAAGCTTCAATGCCTCTTACCAAAGTCAGGGTTACGGAGCTTGAACCTTTGAGAGACAAACCAATGACAACCATAGCAGGCTATTTCTGGACTGACTGTGGTTACAAGTCAGGTGGCTTCCAATGAAGAGTGTGGATAGTGTATTTTCAAAGATCAGCTTCAACCCAATACCATCCGCAACTGAGTGTCTCTTCCAGAAGGCCCCCACCGTCTGTTCACACCACAGCTACACTTCTGGGTTAAGCAATATGCTGTCATGCCCAGGGTCACACAAGGTAGACCTGCAATGGCTGCCTCTCTGGCAGCCTGGAGATGTTCATGTGGAACTTCTGAGAGGGACAGGGACCTTCCCTACCCCTTCTGCATGTGAACTCTTGGGAACTAGGGTGAACTCAAAGCTGCTGCCTCAGTTGCCCACTTTGTACTACAATCTATTTCAAGACTTCCAGCATGTCTGAGTCATG
Organism: Bramus lutescens; assembly: GCA_001685075.1. NCBI lineage: Eukaryota > Metazoa > Chordata > Mammalia > Rodentia > Cricetidae > Bramus > Bramus lutescens. The sequence continues at coordinate 20,815 of LOEQ01013057.1, forward strand.
GTCCCTTCCTCTTCAAAAATCTCTAGACCTGAATTCTTGGGGTTCAAGCATGCCTCCAGGCCTCAGAGAACATGAAAGAGCATGGGCCTTGAAGGAGAATGTGTCACTGCTCCCGAAGTCCAGGATGCTCTTCTAACACCCTCGAAGCGTTCACTACCTAGAACATCTTTGGGATTCTAGAGGGTTGACAGCTTAGCGTCCACCCAGTCAAAGCCTAGGACATCACTCTCCAGTTCCGGAAGCAGCCTCCAGGCTTTCGGGGAAGTTCTCTCTGATCCCCTCTGGCTTGGCCTTGGGGATAAGAATCATTAACTCCTCCCCTAGAGCACAACGCTCAAGGCTAACTCAGCCAAGAGGCCCCTTCCTTCCTCGGCCCACCTGCTGAAAGAAGAGATTGAGGGGTGGTAACAGCCAAACCACATGTACTTCTTCTCTAGGAATTCCTGAAGAAGGGCAGTGGGCCTTGTATACTGAAGAACTTGTGGGATACGATGTGCTTAGGGCCTTTCCTCTTAAGCTTTGTGTCTTGTATACAGTCATGGCACTGGGGAAAGACTGTTTTGCAACTATTTTAAACATGTAGAGATATAGACATCTGTGTACCTTGTCACGGTTCCATTTTATATATCAAGAGAGAGACTGAATATATAGAACAAATAGAATATATTATATGTGTGTAGATATATCTGTGTGTATATGTATATGTGTGTATATGTGTATGTATGTATATGTATATATGTATATTTATATTCATTCCCTACATATACTGGAAACCCCCCTCCTTTTCTCTCTCCCTCTCTCAGCACAGTCTGGAGCATCTTGTGGGCATGCAATCAATGTCTGCTATACTCTTTGCTAATCCCCAACAAAGCTAAAGAAAAACCCCAGCATCATGAGATGCCAGGCTCCTCATTTTTCAGAAGGCATTCAGGCCCAGAAAGATGAGGTAATTTATCCAAGGACACACAGCTAGCTCGGATTCCATTTCTCACACAAATTCATACGCTTAATGGTGCCGCAGAAGCAGGAGCAAGCCAAGCACATTTGATGACTGGCCTTTGGAGAGTCTAGGGTGGGTAATGGAAAACACTCTACAAATTCCAAAAAGTTAATTTTTGCAGATGAAGCACATTTCTCATTCCCTGATCTGGTAGAGTTTGCCAGTGTGCACTGTGACTAATGTTGGCTCAGCCCAGACTTCCTGTTTTCAGGGCAGCATGACAGATTTGTTGCTATAATTTGGCTTTAATTCACTTCAGGCCAATCCTGGAAACGAGAGGCTATGTCATGTCTCGTGGCAACATTAGCTCCATTTCTCTGCCTTCACTCCTTCTATTAATAAGCAGAGGCCACTCGATAGGCTAATCTTAACGGCCTGCTGCAGGTGACAGCCAGCAGTATAAATAACTGCTCATTTAGCCTTTTATTCCTTTCCAGGAAAGCTGACGGTTTCTCTCTCATATCTCTCCAGTGGATCCGAGGCTGATAAACTCATTCTAGGCAGTTTCCATGTTTCTTGGTGAAATGGATTCCCAGGGCAAACTGTTAGAGAAGGGGCTGCTTTTGTGATGGTAACTGATTACCTTAAAGGGATTTGGGGTTAATAAAATATTTCCCCTGGGCCCCAGTGGTCTGTCCTCATTTAACTCCATCTATTTAGAGCACGGGGTGGATGGGATCTGCTTTTCTCCTGCTTTTCCTAGAGTTCATCTTTTCTGAGTTCCACATGGAAGAGGAAAGCACGAGAGGCAAGGAGCCAAAGTCTGCAGGTGCAGAAGGAGTTCTCCATGCCAAGGTGGCTCCAGACATAAGTGATGGAGAGCGGCCTTCGAGAAGTAGTCCTAGGAAGGAAGCAGTGGCTGAGTGGGTATCATCCTTTATCACGAGGATACCTATGTGTATTGTCATCTTCAGGTATTGAAAAGTGCCTGATCTAAGAAACTATCCATGGCCCAAAGTTCTCCTTGGTAGAGAAATGGAAGCCACAATTTTTCATTCCCTGATGAGTTTTGTACATACCAATTACCATGGTAGACGCAGAACGTAGACTGGACAGACTATGGTGGCCACATCAAACCCCAGTGAATGACAAAGCAGCACCTTTGGAGACTTGAGGGCAAGGGAAGGCTACTGGACAGAGAAAAGGCTCCCATGCATTTTTTAATTCATATTTTAAAATCCAATCTTTCACATATTACCTATGCTGGTATTCCACGTGTCTTTTGTGTAACTTACGGACAAAATGCCAAAATTCATGCTCTATAGACTGCCAAGACATGTATTTCAAACCTGGGAATCATATATAATGCTGTCTTCTGTTTTCCCAAAAACACATCACACAGAGGGAGAGGCAGAATTTGACCCAGGCAGGATGCAGTGTGAGGAGGTGACTGTATATTCCAACTGATTTATTTTCTTCCTACCTCGAGGAGTAATGTGGGGGAAATTTTAGAAAGAAGAATGAAACAGACACAAGGGCTTCTGTGCACCCCTTGACTGATCAAAGTGTTTTATTAAAAACAAAAATTGCCAGGCTGGGGTGGTGCATGCCTTTAATCCCAACAGAGGCAGAGGCAGGTGGATCTCTGAGAGTTTGAGGCCAACCTGGTCTACAGAACTAGTTCAAGACAGCCAAGACTCTACAGAGAAGCCCTGTCTCAAAAGCAAACAAAACTTGGCATGGTCCAGGACATTTAGAATCCACACGGAATTGATGATTCTCCATCATAGTGTGAGAAAGCAATGGAGTGACCAAATTTTCTGAGGCTGAAAGCTGGTTTGCTTCAATTATAAGAAACTCTGATACCTTTATTTGGAGCTGGAAAGCTAAGAGTCTCCCTTCTGGCCATGCTTCTTCTCTCCTTATTATAAGACTGGATTCACAACTAGCACTTCTGAAACAAACGACCTAACACTGCAAAGGGAAATCAGCCTATTTTCCCATTCATCCCAAGATGTGACTTGAAGTCACCAGTGTTCCAAACAACGCCACTCCCCAATCCCTGGACTTGCATTTCACTCTGAAGCAAATATGAACAGCCAAAAATTATGCGAACTCATAATGAAGCGTTCTGGCAAGATTTAATATGTTTCTAGGTGGCCATCAGTACAATAATAGGCCATGGGTACTTTTATAAATGGACCTTTCCTCTACAGAGTGGTTTTAGTTGCTTTCCATCCAAAGATTCACTTAAGCAAATGCATAGCTGAAAAGGGGGAAGCAAAAGAATAATAGTTCTTGTTACCTTCTCATTCACCTCTGCCTGAAGATACAAGGGGAAAGAAAGGAGAGAAAGAGGGAGCATCTAGAGAAGGAAGATGCTTTGGGTAAGGCAAGGTGGAAACAGGGAGAGGGAATCACCGTTCCCTAAATGTTCGCTGCATTCCAAATGCTCCAGGGTATTAGCAATGAATGCTGGGCTGGTGAGATAGCTCCATGCGTGGCCCCTTGTTAAGCCAGATACAGTAGCTCCTGTCTACAATCCCAGCATGCCAGTGCTAGAAATGGGAAACAGGGCCAGGAGATTCCCCAGAAAGGAAGAGGGAAGAGAAGTCACACATTTATTATCAAAAGAACAAACTTGTTTTGCAGAAGAAAAGAAGTTGGCTTGTTGACTTCATTCTAAAAGCTTCTCCCTGGCATCAATGACATTGACGCATGAGCACTGGGAAAGGAAGGGGTCTGAGCTGTTGGACTGATAAGCCAACAAATTACAAACAACCCTTACTGCCATTAAATCCCTCTTCCTTCATCCAAGCACCCTTTGCCCCACACCATTATTTCCCATGGCCTGAAGGTAACTCACTTACTCCATAAGAGGCACAGCGCTTCATGACACAACAGCCATCTCTTGTGTGAGTCATCTCATAGTATGAAATCATGGAGAAGTCAACCCAGAAACCCACATGTTGGGGATGGAAGGCTCTACCAGAATCATATCTTTGTACTACATTGATAACAAGTCAGCTGCTCTCAACTCAAGTGGGCAAGCAAACAGTCCACTGAAAAGCAGGGAAAATAGACTTACACCGGGACTAACCTCCAACCTTCCCATGAGATCTGCCTCTAATACATGATAGGGAATTGGCCCACTACGGATGGAAAGGGCCCACAGAGAAGAATCAGCCAGGCCCCGTGCAGGATGGACTTACATAGAGCACTGAGAGACAACAAGACAAACAACGTGAAGGAAAGGAGTGAGGACAGGAATGAAGGGCTGGAAGCAAGGAGCTCCTGCTCAGAAGTAGGCCTCAGACCACCCAGGAATTGACAGTTGTGACGGCAGCGTAGATGAACAGACAAACCCGCTGCCTTCCTCTACAGTTTACTAAACAGGTAAGGCTTAAAAGTAAGAAATTGCCAACAGGAGAACTGTAAACCAAAAACGCAGGAAATGAAGGAAGAATGAAATGCACAGGATGAAGGTGGGGGGATGTGTCTCTGGGCTTTAGAAAGGGCTTCCTGGGCTCCTGCAAAAAAAAAGCAGTATCCATGCATCGGTAGATGAGGTGAGGATGATACAACATTCCCAGGACAGGAAACAGAATAGACAAAGTCAAGCACTGAGAGCGAGTTTGATAAAATGTCAATGAGAGCCGTCATTGAACATAGGAGCAGAGTGCAGAGAAGTGAGGCTGGGAAGCAGGACAGCTGGAACCATGGAGCCCGTGGAAGTCTCAGCAGAGCCGTAGGTCCATATCCACAGGACACGGAGAAGCCAGGCTCAGCGGTGAAGCGACACCGTCGCACTGAAGTTTCAATAAGGCTGAGTGGTCAGTTAGCAGTGTGGTGGGCACAAATGCCGGAAGAGATTGCCGAAGTCACTCACGGCAAGGTTGTGTGAGACAAGAATCTAGAAAGAATATTCTAGGAAGGAAGGGAGGGAGAGAGGAAGGAAGGAGGGAAGGAAGGAAGGAAGGAAGGAAGGAAGGAAGGAAGGAA
>LOEQ01013058.1:5405-20447 GCA_001685075.1 Bramus lutescens
AACAAGGATTAAGTCAGGGAGCCTGAAGACACCCTGCTACAGCCCTCGAGTGGGAGATAGCTGTAGGGACTATTACAGAGAACGGGAAAGCAGATATGGACATGATGATCCATTCAGGTTGGCATCTGATTAAGGTGGTAAGGGAAATGGTGGTTTCTAGCCCAGCCCTCCGTGTAAGGAACTGTTAATGTCACCCGAGGTCGGCTGGAAGTTTGACTTCTAGAGGTACCTGTCCGCCATGCATTTCACTACCAGCAGGATGGAAAATGGAAACTCAGACCCATTGGAACACTTGATTTCCACAGCCCACTTCCTCCCACAGAGCATTCACTGAGGGGTGACTTATGAAAACACAGAGGCTGAGCCTCCTGTTCAGATTTCAGTCCTCTGTTTGCTCCCCTTCCCCACTCTTCAAAGTGTTCAGGGGCCTCTCATCAACTTGGTAAGAAGGCAGAGCCCGGAACATGAACTCTGGAGAAGGTGGAACATGGGAGAACCTGCTTAGCCATAAGGCTTGGAGAGCAAAGTGTGTGTAGTAGATGCTGTTGCTATACAAAGAAGAGACGCTCCCAAAGAAGATGGACATGTTGAAGGCTTGACCCTTGACTAGTCCGGGATCAGCAGCGACATAAATGTTACACAAGGCAAGAGAACTCTATTTAAACACACTACTCTTTGCTCCTAGCAGACTCCAATGTTGGGAGACCTAGAAAGAAATCACACACAAATGTGATTTAAAAATTAGTTAATCAGAGGAATTGGTATGATGTGTTGAGATTTCCTATGCCAGACTTAGTCCATCACTTCTTATTTCAGGTTTCTGCATCTCCCCAGGGTATAGACAGAATGCAGCCAGATTCTCTGAGAGGATATAAGACAAATGGTATCTAACCTAGTTCCCAGTAGAGTCCTTGTTCCCCCTTGGAACCTCATGAGCACAGACTTCACTGTCTACGTTTCTATTGGCATTTTGGTCTTCCCATGTCCCACCCATTAAGCTTTCCGTACAGTGTTCGAGGACTTCTCTAGCCTACAACTCGGAACTCTTCTACCTTCCTCCCATGACCTAATTCCTAAGGCCTATGGACAGCAAGGTCACATTTATAATATTAATGATTCCCACCCTGGTACCAAGGTTCTGGATTTATTTCTTTTCTCATTGTCCTGACAAATTACCAGACCAAAGTACCTTCAGAAGACAAGGGCATATTTTGTGTCAGGCTTTGGAGTGAATACAGCCCTTCATATTGGGATAGCATGGTAGTGACAGTGGCTCCAGCTCTTGTGGCAGGCAATTGAGACAGCTCTTTATACTGTGCCAGTGGCGATGAGGCAGAGAATAATGATGCTCTGCTCAGTTTGCTTTTTCCTTTTATACTCTTTGCTCAGTCTGGGAGCCTAGCCCATTGACTGGTGTCGCCCACATTCCTGGAGTATATTCCCTGAGTGCTGTCTCTCTAGAAATGTCCTACTCGAGAGGCCCAAATCCAGTTATGGTGACAATAAAGATCAACCACAGAAACATAATGAAGACCATGTACGACAACCTTGTCACCAGCATTATACTAAATTGTAGGAAACGGAAAGCATTTAATTTCGAATAAGAAGGTGAAAATTCCACTCTCTTCACGCTTATTTAATGCAGTGCTGAAATCTTCGTCAAAGCAATAAGAGAAAAGACAGAAGCCAAAAGAAAACAGAAGTAGTCAAATTACCTCTCAGATACTGTACTTGAGAGATCCAAAGGAGTCTTAGATCTCATATGCATTTTCGGCACAGTAGCAGAATACCAAATAAACCTATAGAATTAGATTTTTCTCTATATAAATACTGAGCTTATTGAGGGAGATATAAAGCAATTCCTTTAGCAATTGCAAAAATAGAAACTCCTAGGAGACTGGACTAGGAGATGGCCCAGTGATAAGAGACCATGCTACTCTTCCAGAGAACTAGAGTTTGGGCAGCTCACAACTTCCTCCAACTCCGGCTCCCTGAGATCCAGTGCTATCTTCTGGCCATTGAGGGCATTCGCATACACACAGCTATACACAAACACACATAATTATACATAATTAGACAAACAAAATAAGTCCAAAATTAACTGCTTAGGAATAAACCTAACTCTCAAGCTAAAAGTTTGTTAAAGGCACCTGCAATTATAATGAAGCTGGGCGGTGGTTGCACGTGCTTTTAATCCCAGCACTCGGGAGGCAGAGGCAGGCAGATCTCTATGAGTTTGAGGCCAGCCTGGTCTACAGAGCAAGTTCAAGGACAGACTCCAAAGCTACACATAGAAACCCTGTCTTGAAAAACCAAAAAGAAGACACATGCAACTAAAATTTTATTATATTTTCACTTTCTTCTTTCTTTGTGTGTGTGTGTGTGTGTGTGTGTACACATTCACTTCTTTCTTTGTGTGTGTATACACATTCACTTGCCACTGTGTGTGTGTGTAGGTCTGAGGACAACTTCAACCAAATAGCTCCCAGGAACTGAATGGTGCTTTTCAGACTTAGGAGCATATGCCATTACCTGCTAAGCCATGTCTCTAGCCCTACAATTAAAAATGTAAAACAACAATTAGCAATTGTTGTAGGATGGGGAGAAGAGAGGGGGAGGGGGAGGAGGGGAGGAAGTGGAAATTTTGAATGGTATTATTTACAAAGCAATAAAAAACAAACAAACACAAAACTAAAAATGTAAAACATTGGGCCTGGAGAGATGGCTTGGCAGTTAAGAGCATTGGCAGCTCTTCCAGAGGGTCTGGCTTCAATTCCCAGCACCCACATGGCAGCTCACAACTGTCCAGTTCCAGAGGATCTGACACCTTCACACCAAAGCAGATGAAATAAATTTTCATAGATAATAAAAGATTTAAAACACCAAAGAAACAATTTGAAGAATGACTTTTTGATATGAATTAGCAAAATTAATATTGTGAAAATGGTGATCTTACCAAAAGCAATTGACAGATTCAGTGCAATCGCTATCAAAATTAAAATGTTATTCTTCACAGAATTGCTAAAGAACTTCCAAAATTCACACAGAGACACATAACATCACACATAACCAAAGCTATCCTAAGCATGGCAATGCCCGATTTTGTTACACTACAGAACCATAGAAACATAAACAGCATGCTACCAGCACCAAGACAGAGACAAAGACAAAGGAATAGAAAAGAGACTCAGAGTAAATCGACACAGGTACAGGTTCGCATGTGTGTCTGAGACAGGATCCCTTGTAGCTCAGGATGGTCTTGGCCTTGAAGTACTGATCCTCCTGCCACTATCTCCCAAGTCCTGGAATTGCAGATGGTCATTTGACCTAATTTTTGACAAAGGTGCCAAAAGCTCATACCACAAAAAGCACCACTTTTTAACAAATGGTGCTGAGAAAACTGTATGTTCTCCTGAAGAAGAATTAATCTAAGTCACTATCTCTCGCCTCGTACAGAAGTCAATTTGGTCTGCAGCAATGACCTTAATGTAAGCATTTCAATTTTGAAACTGCTGGCCTGAAATGGGGAGAACACGTCATGATAGAGGCGAGGCATGGAAAGGACTTTCTGACAAGAGCTCCAAGTGCTCAGGAGGCAGAACTGACAGACGGGTTTTGTAAAACTGTAGAGATGCACAGAAAAGGGAATAGGCAACAGAGTGGACACGCTGCATACAGAAGGAAGGAATTTCTTGCTAGCATTATACCTGATGCTGAATTATTATAAATAATATAGGAAAAACTCCAATATCAATATCCAAATCATCCAATCAATACATTGACCAATGAACTAAACAATTGATTCTTAGAAGAAGAAAGGCAAATATGGCTGATAAAGGTAGGGAAAATGTTCAACATCCTTAGACAGCGGCAGGTCTGCAAGGTAAAACCACATTCAGACTCCATCTCACTGCAGTCAAAAAGGCAACCAAAAACAAAGCAGTGACATCACATGCTGAAAAGAATGTGAGAAAATGAAACCTGGTGGAGATGTCAATTGATCCAGCCACTATGGAAAATCACAGTGCAGGTTCCTCAAAGCACTGACGATAGAACTGTCACATGATGTAGCTACAGGACTGCTGGGAATAGCTGCAAGGGAATCTGAGCCAGCCTGTTACAGAGAGACAAGGGAGCCTCTGTTTCTTTTGTGGCACTATTCACAATGGCCAAGTTATGGCATCATCCTAGGTGTTCATCAACTGATTAATGGATAAAGGAAATTTGATGTGTCTCACACACACATGCACACACAAACACACACACACACTAAGGACATAGAAGAAGGAGGGTAAATATTTGGGGAGAGAAGGGGGACTAGCAGAAAAAGGAAAGAGTACAAAAGAGCATGAACAATCTAGAATGATATGCGTGTATGGAAATGTCACATTGAAATTCATTATTTCCTGTACTAACTGAAAACTGTTAATTAAAAGATGTTCTGTCTATAGTAAAAGCAATCACCAGGAAAACGAAGTATTTTGTTACCTCTAAAGCTGTTTGTTGAACAGTCATCCCTAAATAAAGGTCATCAAAATTCCTGCATCTGTGTAGGACTATTTTGAATTTAATGCATCTTCTAGTGATATTTGCCTGACCATGTTTCTAAACTTGTGACAAAGTAGCAGCCAGTGGCTTAAAAGTAACAGTCCTTAAATGGATCTCTATTTTGATAGCTTCTACAGACTAAACCTCTGTCTCTGTGTGTCTATGTCTGCCTGTCTCTCTGTGTGTGTTATAAGGTGAAGTAAAAGCCCCTCCTTCTGTCTTTTGTTTTTGTTTTTGTTGAGACAGGGTTTCTCTGTAGCTTTGGAGCCTGTCCTGGAACTAGCTCTTGTAGACTAGGCTGTCCTCAAACTCAGTGATATATGTCTGCCTCAGCCTCCCGAGTGCTGGGATTAAAGGCACGTGCCACCACAGCCCAGAAGCCCTTCTGTCTTATTTGGCTCTTATGACTGCAGATGTGGCAGTGAGAAGCACAGCCTACCTTCTGAGTGAACTTTGCTCTCATTTACCAATAGTGTTTTCTGTCAAGCCAGATAATTTCTCCAAGTATTCCCTTAATTTTAACAAAAATAAAGTGTGTTGTAGTTTCATATTTTTAACTAGTTTCTTAGGTCTTTGAGCTTGATTTTGTTTTAGCCCAGCCCAATTACATTTTCAACATGGCCTAGAATACTTGTCCAAAACATTTTTATAGCTGTAAGTTCTATGTTATTTATAACACGAAAGACTGTAGAAATGTGATTTGCACAATATTTGGTAGATACCTAAAAGGTATAACTTTCCGTAAGAGAATTCTTCTCTGGGTGTAACATCCAGAGATCAGAGTTGTGGAAATCCAGCCTCATCTTCACTACATTGCCTAAGCACTTCACTATATTGCCACGTATGGTGGCACATGCCTGTAGTACCAGCCCTAGGGAAATAGCAGCAGGAGGATGGGAAGTTCGAGGCCAGCATGAGCTAGATAGTGAAACCCTGTGTCAGAGAAACAGAAAGGACCTAAAGATGGAAAAGGCTCTGTGGGGAATCACACTGTTGTGATGTGACACTGGCACTTGATAAGTAGAGGTAGGAGAGCCAAGAGTTCAAGCTCACCCTTGACTATGTAAAGTAGTTAGTTTGAAGCCAGCCTGGGGTGTCCCCCACACACACACACACATACACAAACGCACACACACACAAATGCACACACACATTCTCTCTCTTTCTTGCTCACTTGCTCACTCGCTCTCTCTCTCGCTCTCTCTCTCTCTCTCTCTCTCTCTCTCACACACACACACACACACAAAATGGAACTGAAAAATATGCCTCCAAGGCAAGGGGAAGGCATTGGCAGAAACTTGAGACTGTGTCTCACTTGCACTATCTAGGCTGGCCTCAAACTTGTGACCTAGGGCTTATCCTTCCCAGAACGCTAGGACTGCAGGCTAACAACAGCGATTCTTTCTGAGCCTTTTACATATATTGCTTACTTGTGCTACTTCATGGGCTAATGAATGCTCTAGTTCTCCTTCTATGTAAAATCAGACTTCCTGTGGTTTAATCTAAACCCACTTTATAAACCTCAAAGCAATTCTTTTTTTTCTTTTTTTTTTCTTTCTTTTACCATTCATTGTTCAGTGGCCTAAAGAGGCTCTTCATGGTTGTAATGCTTTCTAAGGTTCCTTCGCCCTGCCTTTCTGATTGAAGAGCCACTAATCACTATAATCACACTTCCTTTATGCCACAGGACAGCCCCCCCCTTCAGTGCCCCAAATATCTTTCTGTAACCTTATCTAGTTCTGTTTCCCGACCCCTCCCCGACCTGTTAGGCAAATCTTCTGAAAGGGCAGTGACCCAAACCTTCCTTGTTGGATAGCTAACAGGGTCATTGCTTGACATTGTGCTCTGGGGGTTCCCATTCAGGCAGCAGAGATCTGAGGCCAGGTAGTTGGTGGGCTAGATGAACGGAGAGACCCAGAAGGACAAAGAACATAGATGCTTTGGCAGTTTAAGTTAAAAAGAGATCAATGTGCATTTAAATTAAGGCTGGCTGCTTGGCTACAGCAAATTCCTCTCCCTTTAACTCTTTGCTATTCTGCTTCATGGTATTCCTTCATGAGATCCCCTCACCTTTAGCTCATAAGATTCCTTTCTGTGTTTAGTTGCCATGTTCAACTTGAATAGACATTTTGTGCAGGGATGGTGAGGGGAGAACGATGGAAAGCCCATGGTTCCCTGGGGGCAGTATGCTGATGAAGTGATGTCCTGACATAGATGCTTGGATAAAGGGAAGGGACAGGATCCTGGCATCTGTTGTATAGGGAAAATAAAGGTTCTTTAACGGCCTTTTGTGTAGAATAGCTCCATAGGGCACTGCTTATGTGCCTTTTGGTATGGGTGATATTATCTGGCAAAACCAATTCTGAAAAAAAAATGAGCCGAACTAGCAAAGTGTCCTAATTCCACCATGCTTCTGGGGATAATTTCCTAACTGGTGCAAACCACAGATTGTGTTAAGGATAACCTAAAGGATAACTTTGCAAAGTGACTCATGGTTTGATTCACTAAAACTTGTCTGCATTAGGCTGAGAGGTGAGTGAGGATGTATCTGAGAGTGGATAATGTAAAGGAGAACCTCAAGCTCTTTCACACAAGCACATGAAGCAAAACTCCAGGACATGTCTGATTCCCTCATCCTTAGAACAAGCATGCGCATGTGCACACACACAAACACACACAGAGAGAGAGACAGAGACAGAGAGAAAAGGACAGAAAGACAGAGAGAGAGAGAGAGAGAGAGAGAGAGAGAGAGAGAGAACAAAAAAGGGTGTGTGTTCCCGATGCCAACAGCAGCATCCCATCAACGGGTCTTATGACTCATGATTTCCCCTGAACCCAAAGTCTGAGTTTACATTTAAGTGGATTTCTCAGGAGTAAAATAAAGGCATCTTCCCTTCCTGGAACTTGAGCTTTGTAAAACAAATACAACTCTTCCACATTAGACATGAAGGAAATCCCGCCCCTGTGACATTTATCCAACATCCACCTCTCTTGAATTGTGGGATTGTACAATATGCTTACGAAAGCAAAGAGCATGTCCCAAGAATGAGCTCCTGAAAGAACCTTCTGCATATGTCACTTGAACTTTGCCCTACTTTCCCAAAGTGGTTCTGGTCCTGACAAAAAAATAGTATGACATTGTACTATAAGGTGCCACTTATGACACTGATGTATGTTTTGCCCAGAATTCCTGAATGCCTGCTTTCAATAAGTTCTTTCTGACAACTGAGTAAATGTGAATTCAAAATTTCAGTTTATACACCCTAATGAAATGTTTCCAGGGCCTTTGGTAAGTACACATGAATTCTGAACTTATGTTTTAAAATGACAGTAGGCACTTAGTATTTACAATGCAATTACTCAAGGAATATTTCACTTTTATGCATTTGATAAGTAAAAGACCCAGGGTTATTGATGCCATAGATTAAAACATTCTCCTATGTCTGCAGTTGAAAAGCCTGGGCTTTTCCTTCTAAAAATAGTTCTTTTACTTACTCTGCCACTCTACCACAAAGATGTCTGTGAACCAGACATAGGACTACCTCTTTTAGCAGGCCAGGGTATGTGTTATTGAATGTTTTCTGGGTCATATGTTAAGGAGAAAGTTCAGATGGATTTTCTACATAGACACTAGAAACTATTCTGTTTATTCTGACCAATTCATGAGAAAAAAAAAACAAAAAGTAAAACAACCAAGAATAAAAACAAGTAGAGAAACAGACTGTTGAAGGAGGTTTCTATCCTGCCTGGTTCTGTAATAATCACACAGAAACCATATTATTTGCAATACTGTTTGGCCAATAGCTTGAGTGTATTTCTGGCTAATTCATATCTTAAATTAAACCATATCCATTAATTTGTGTGTAGCCACGAGGCTGTGGCTAACCGGGCAAAGTTCCAGCATCTGTCTTTGGAGGGCTACATGGCTTCTCAATGACTCTGCCTTCTTTCTCCCAGCATTCAGTATAGTTTTTCCTGCTTAGCTAAGTTCTGCCTTGCTATAGGCCAAAGCACAAGAGACCAGGAAAATATGTGAGAGTAAAGGCTTGTAGTAGAGGCCTAGCATGTTGTGAATGGGGTCCAGGGTTTCAAACTCAGTACTGCAGGGAATAGAAAAGAAAATAGAAAAATAAAATAAAATCTATAAATAAAGAATGAAAACAAATATCCTTGCAGAAATCAACCACTGAGTCCAGTACTCCAATGATGCCAATGAAATTTCCAGAATGCTGAAGGTATCATATCCAAATTCCATGCCCCAAGCTCACCTGTAGAAAACATAACTCAAAAGCAATAGATCCTGAAAGACTGGTTATCTTTCCTCTGTCAAAGTTAGCAGGATTGGATTCCAGTTTTCTATGTAGTTCCTTAAACACTTGATTTTGAAAGCCAGAGGCTGGCCAAATGTCAGCCTCCTATGGAAAATTATGGTAATAGCCATGAGAACTGGGGTAGAGGAGACTAAAGCTGTTATCCTCGGGGAAACAAAACTGTTCACTGTATTTAGAATGCAAACATCTGGTATGTACCTGGAAATCAAGGTCTCTGGCTTTCCTAAGGTTGGATTGTTTGCTCAGGTTTCCAAGGGTGAATATGGCGGTCATTCTAAGAAAGCTTAGAGCAAAATCATACGGTACAGCAAGCAGGGCCTTCTCATCAGTATAGTAATAGAACTGTGTCTAGAAAAATTTTCCAATAGTATCAGTGATCTGTTAGACTCAGGAGACACAGTTTGTTTTTAGATAGGCTCCCTCAAGGGTGGCCTGGAATTCACTATGGAGTCTAAATTGCTCTTGAAGCTCAGTTATCCTGCCTCAGCCTCATGACTGTTGTGATTACACACTATGTCTATCTACCACATAGGATTGAGAATGCCTTAGTTGTGACTGCTTGATGATTGACCATGTGATTTAGTCTGTACTAGGTAGACTATATCTAGGTGTGGCTTAATATCCCCAACCATGTCCATGTTGCTAACACCAGGGAGCAGTGAAGTGAGAGCTCTTTTCTATGTTCTTCTAATGTTGTGTTTAGGAAACAGAAGTAGGAGACCCAGAGACAGAGAACCAGCAGTGGGCAAAAGGGAACTGCTATTGGGCATAAGGGACACGAGAATGTTACTGTTTCTGAGGCTGCTGTGGGTAGAAGTGTGGTACAAGTGTGGGCATGTGACTATAGCAAGGAGCATGTGACACCATGGCAACACAGTGTCCTTTATTGTTACTCTATAGGGGTGGAGGCTAAAACCCCGGCATGATCTGCAACAGTGTAATGCTCATTTAGTCCTAGGAAGAGCCTGAAGCTGCAACCCCAGGTCACCCTGATACTCATTAGTTCTTTGATCTGAGGGGCCTTTTAAAGATCTCTTGTCAGGAGGAATGACTTGACCAGAAAGCAGCCCTGACTGAAGAAAGCAGAAGCAAAAGCCGAGAGTGGCAGCTCACATCTTTAATCCGCGCACCTGAGAGATAGAGGCAGGGAAATTTCTGTGCGTTTAAGGGCAGTATGGTGCACAGAGTGAGCTCCAGACAAGCCAAAACAGTGAGAATCTGTCTCAAAATCCAAACCAAACTGAAACAACAACAGAAAAAGAAAGCCCACCAAAACAACAATGGAAAAAATAGACAAACCAGCATCAAATGTTCCCTAAGGTTTCCACAGGATGGTTAAAGGGGAGAAAGACTAATTACAAACTAGGAATGGCCAGCTAAATGCTAGACTTCTCAGTCACAGCCCGGTGGTAGGCCAAAACGGGAAGGGAAACAATAACGACACAAGTAGCTGACTTTTTTCTGTGTGTGCTCTGCTAGGAAATTCTGTCTTGGAGGATTCAGTAAAGTAGCTGGCATGTTGGCAGAGTCTTTTGTTCCTTCACCCAGGAATCCTGTAATCTAATCATCCCTGTGGTGCTGGAAATAAGTTCATAGGGGTATGGCTTGTCTGGAGAAAGAAATTGAGCAGGGCCAGGTTGCTTGGAAGAGCTCCAGATGTAAGCTGTGGGTTCCGGCTCCTCAGATAGCCTTGTGCAGAGAACAGAAGCCCTGGGTGCTCCTTGGCACCTTGTTTCTTGTGACATTAAGCCAATCATTGTGCCTGCCTAGGCTTTTCTATTGTAAATTTGAATTAGATATGGTCAGGATTCAAAGCCCTAACAGCATGCTCTTTCATCTTTCGACATCTAGCCACTATAAATAGCTTTGAATGCTATCACTTCCCCATCCACAAAAAGTAGGAAATAATGCTATGCTATGTGGATATTTTGTTTTTGTTTTTGTTTTTTGAGACCGGGTATCTCTGTGTAGCAATACTAGATGTTCTAGAACTAAATCTTGTTGACCTGACTGGCTTTGAACTCACAGTGATCTGCCTGCCTCTGCCTCCCAAGTGCTGGGATTAAAGTTGTATGCCAATACTGCTTGGTGTTATGTGGATCTTATGGAGCAATATAGTGTATACTCATGTAACATAAACACTTTTTTGACATTAAGTGTTTCCCAAACAATTAATAAATAATATGACCTGTCACTAGGTGGTAATTTTGAAGGGTATGTTAAGTTTCTTTCTTTCCCACTCATACATTATATGAAGCCACTTAACAAGAAAAATTATTCTATCTAGGATGGCAACATGGCTCAGCAATTAAAAAGGCTCTTGCCACCAAGCATGATGATCTGGGTTCCATTATCTGGCCCATATGGTGGATTGAGAGAACTGGCTTCCATAAGTTGTCCTCTGGCCTCTACTCATCATGTCATGAGTATGCACATGAATTTACACACTAAATCAATAAGTGAAAATAAAAATGGTTCTTTCTGGGCTGCCGAATCCAAACATCAGTGGACTATACTAGTTACCATTAATTCTGCAACTTTTGTGCTTTACCCCATGGAAACTATTCTGACCAGAAATATTTATTTTTTGTTTTGATTTGTTTTGTTTTTACTTGTTTGGTTTTTGTTTTTTCGAGACAGGATTTCTCCGTAGCTTTGGAGCTGTATTGGAACTAGCTCTTGTAGACCAGGCTGGCCTCGAACTCACAGAGATCTGCCTGNCAGAGATCTGCCTGCCTCTGCCTCCCTAGTCCTGGGATTAAAGGTGTGTGCCTCAACTGACTGGCTGAAATATGTATGTTGATACGCTGTGGGAAATATGTCATGGTTAAAAGTAAAAATATCAGGACTGGAGAGCTGATTCTTCCGTTAAGAGCTCCGTCTCTCTTCCAGATGATCCAAGTTCATTTTCCAGCACCCCCGTGACAGTTCTCAACTGTCTGTAACTCCAGCTCTAGGGGATTTGACACCCTCACACAGACAGGCAAAACACCAATGAAAATAAAATCATGATAAATAAATAATTTTTAAAAAGGTAAAAATAAAAACTATTGTTTTGATTACCTAAATGATATAAAAAGAAGTGTTGAGACACCTAGGATAGAGAGGGCCTGAGGAAACAAGCTCCACTGGGAGCAGAAGACAGGAGCAAAGCCAGTCTTGGGAGCCAACCCAGTCCTGGGACACTGGCAGAGCAGTGTTCAGATAATGACCTGACTCAGAGTCTGTAATCTCCACCAGAACTGAAGTGGGACTAGACCAGCTACCTAGGACACAGAGAGAAGAAGCACCACCAGGAGCAGAATCCAGGAGCAAACCCAGTCCCAGGACACAGAAGGATCAGGATTGAGCCAGCGACTAGATCCAGGGTCAACCATCTTCACTGGAACAGGTACAGGGGAGTAACCACTGAATGAGTGAGCCAGAGCCAGAGACTGCTGAGGGTCTGGACGTGAATCCAGGACCTTCAAGAAAGTAGACCTAAGCCAACACCTTGGTGGGTCTGGGAGAGAGTATAGGACCGCCCAGAAACTAGGCCTGAGCCAGGACCTCTGCCAGTCTGGGCATGAGTGAACCTGGGGCCTCCGAGGGAATAGACAGGAACCAGAGAATTCGGCAGGACCAGGTGTGAGTCTGGGACCTCACAGAGTGTAGACCTGAGGCAGGGCCTTTCTGGGTTTGGGCATGGGTCTGGGACATCAAAGGGAATAGGCAGGAACCTGGAACCCCTGTGGGTCTATGTGTGAGTCTGGGACTTCTGAGGAAGTAAGCAGGTCCTCTGCAGGTTCAGGCACACCCGAGCCTTGGACCTCTAGGGCAGTAGACTGGAACCAGAAACCTTTCCAGGTCCAACTCCAACCCAGGGACTCTGCAAGAGGGAAACCAGACCAGGATTTACAGGTAAAGGTCATAGCCAGTAACCTAGGCCAAAGTTGCCCTGAGGCAAGGACTCCACCTTGGGCAACATATTCCACAGGAGTAGAACTGAGTGAGACTAGTGGGACAGAGAGGGCCTGAGGAAACAATCACCAATTGGAGCAGAAGCCAGTAGCAAATAGAGTCCTGGGAGCCAACCCAGTCCTGGGACACTGGCATAACAGGACTCAGCCAGCAACCAGATCCAGAGTCAATGATCTCCAGAACAGGTTCAACTCCAAGCTAAATATTTCTACAGGAGGAGATACAGACCAGGATTTACAGAAACAGATCAAAGCCAGCAGCCTAGGCCAAAGTAGGCCTGAGACAGCAAACTCCAAGGGAGCAGAGGAAAGCACAGAAGCACTGAGTTATCTCCAGGAACATGGAGTAACCAATGAGGTAACTAGAACTGTGACAGTGACTGTACCATGAGGAACAACCATCTGAGCTTTGGATTCACTGGCACCTAGAAGATTAATCAACAGAATCTCAGACAGCCTGAACCACACTTATTAGAAAAAAAATGAGTACAAAAGGTAAGATCGCTACACCACAAAGAGCAACACAATACCAGTAAAACATAAAGACCCTACAAAAGCAAGACCTGAACAACCAAATATGGATGAATCAGAAGAAAATGATCAAAAGAATAACCTCAAGAGAATATTTGAAATTCTTAAAAATGAAATGAGAAATTCCCTTAAAGAAATGGAGGAAAAAAACAAAAACAAACAAAAAGTTAGAAGATATCAGCAAATCACTTAAAGAATACCAAGAAAACCAAGAAAAAGAAATCAAATATATAAAAGAAACTATCTAGGACTTGAAAACTTAAATAGAAACAATAAAGAAAACACAAGCTGAAGGAATTATAGAAAGAGAAAATCATCAGGTCATATTTTGAAAACCTGTACTCCACAAAATTGGAAATCTTAAAGGAAATGGACAACTTTCTGTATAAAAATCGCTTACAAAAATTAAATCAAGAGCAGATAAGCAAATTAAACAGACCTATAACTGCTGAAGAAATAGAAATAGTCATCAAAAGGCTCCCAACCCAAAAAAGCCCAGGACCAGATGGTTTCAGTTCAGAATTATATAATACTTTGAAAGAAGAACTAATACCAATACTCCTCAAATTATTCCACACAATAGAAACAGAAGGAACATAGCCAAACTCTTTCTGTAAGGCTACAATTACCCTGATACCTAAACCACAAAAANGAAAACCTGTACTCCACAAAATTGGAAATCTTAAAGGAAATGGACAACTTTCTGTATAAAAATCGCTTACAAAAATTAAATCAAGAGCAGATAAGCAAATTAAACAGACCTATAACTGCTGAAGAAATAGAAATAGTCATCAAAAGGCTCCCAACCCAAAAAAGCCCAGGACCAGATGGTTTCAGTTCAGAATTATATAATACTTTGAAAGAAGAACTAATACCAATACTCCTCAAATTATTCCACACAATAGAAACAGAAGGAACATAGCCAAACTCTTTCTGTAAGGCTACAATTACCCTGATACCTAAACCACAAAAAGACATTACTAAGAATGAGTATTACAGACCAATCTTACTCATGAATATTGCTGTAAAAATGCTAAATAAAATACTGGCCAATAGAATCAAAGAACACATCAGAACCATCATCCAACATGATCAAGTCAGATTCAACCCACAGATGCAGGGATGGTTAACATACTAAAATCTTTCAATGTAATACACCATATAAACAAGATGAAAAGTAAAAACCACATGATCATCTCATTAGATGCCCCAAAAAAGCATTTGACAGAATACAATATCCCTTCATAATAAAGGTTTTGGAGAGAGCAGGGAAACAAGGAACATACCTAAACATAATGAAGGCAATATACAGCAAGCCAACAAGCAACATCTAACTAAATGGAAAGAAAATCCCAGTGATTCCACTGAAATCAGGAACAAGACAATGTTCTCCATTCTCTCCATATCTATTCAATATAATTCTTGATGTCCTATCTAGAGCAATAAGACATCAAGAGGAGATCAAGGGAATACAAATTGGAAAAGAAAAAGTCAAACTCTCACTGTTTGCTGATGATATGATAGTTTACATAAGTGATCCCAAACGTAATACCAAGGAACTTATGACTCATAAACACTTTCAGCAATGTAGCAGGATACAAGATTAACTCAAAAATATTAGTAGCCCTCCTGTACACAAATAATAAAAGGGCTGGGGAAGAAATCAGAGAATC
>LOEQ01013059.1:17631-35699 GCA_001685075.1 Bramus lutescens
CCAGCAATACCACTCCTGGGAATATACCCAAGAGATGCCCTAGCATACTACAAACAAGCAGCCTCTTACTACAATGGCATATCTTAGTTTAAATATTAAGCATACAGAGCAACAAGTATATGCTAAAAGCTTCAAGAGAAGCACAAATACACACATACACACACACAGTATATTTTTTTTAAAATCCAACAGATTAGCAGCTGAATTCTCAATAGAATGTTTGAAAGCCAAGAGAGACTGGAACACTGAATTTCAAGTCCTGTAGAACAATGAGAGCCAACATAGACTAGTATACCCAGCAAACGTTGGGCCATAGTTAAAGGAGAAATATAAACTTTCCACAGTATAAACAGCCTAAAAGAGTATATACAACAACCCCCCCCATCAAAAAGCATCATTTCCAGACGAAGAGAGTCATGGGTATAGCCAAGAGACAATGAGAAGAAATACATAGCCATGATAACTAAAACCCAAATTATGACTGAAAACACAAGCACCACTCCTAAAATCAATAATACAATGACTATCATTAACACACACACATTTCACTAATATCTTTAAATATCAGTAGTGTTATTTCTTTGATCAAAAGGCATAGATTGACTGAAAGAATCAAGAAATAATATTCATTTTCAACAATAAACACCTGTTTTCCTTATAAATAGATACAGTCTTAGAATACTACCATATTTAAAGACTCAGATTAATATCATCCCATTAATATTAGATTGTTTTGATACTCTATTTTTATCAAAAGACAGATCATCTATACAAAAATAAACAGAAAACCAGATTAATTGACATAATATATTAATGGACTTAGTGGATATCTATAGGACAATCTATACAAATGTCAAAGAAAATAGCTTAACCTTAGAAGCACATGGAACGTCCTCTACAATAGATCAAATCCTAGGACACAAAATAAATCTTTACAAATTGAAAAAGACTGAAATTACTCCTTTATCCTGTCTGATTATAATGCAATATAATTTAAAATTGGTATCAAAAACACCTCTAGTAAATACACAAACACATGGAGATTAAACAACTCATTATAGAACAATGAATTGGTCAAAAAAGAAATCAAGAAAGAAATAAAATAAACTTCCTATAACTAAATGAAAATGAAAATAATACAACAAAACCTCTGGGCATTATTGAAAATAGTGCTACATGGGAAATTTATAGCAATAAATGACTATATTAATTACCGTCATCCTACCTAACCAAAGGAAAAAAAGAGAGATGATCAAAAATAATTTAAGCAGAAATGAACAGAATATTGCAACACATATGGAAAAGTCTGGAATATTTTAAGCAAATACTTTAAACAACTATACTCCATTAAGCTAGAAAACCTAAAAGAAATGGACAAATTTCCAGATTCACTTAAACAATCAAAGCTAATCCAAGAGGTAAACAGCTAAAAGTGGCCCAAACAAATGAGGCAACTGAAATAGTAATAAAAATCCTTCCACATTAAAGAAAAAAACTGTTCAGAGCCAGATGAATTCACAAAATCCAAACAGGCCAATAACCTGGATGAACATAGACTAAATAACTATCAATAATATACTTACAAATCACACACACACACACACACAAGAGATCATCTACCTCTTGGTAGGTGGAATACATTGATTGTTTTAATGTATACAAGCCACTAAATGTAATAATCCACATAAATGATCTTAAAGACAAAAGTCACATGTTCATCTCAATAGATGCATAAAAAGTCTTTGAGAAAAAGCAATCTAACTTCATGATAGAAGTCCTAAGACTGTGGGACTAAAGGGAGCACATATCATCATATTAAAAACTATATATGAGAAACCAACAGACAACATCATCTTAAATGGAGAAAAGTTTGAAGAAATCCCACTTTAATTACGAATGAGGGGGGGGTCCACTACCATTGCTTTTTCACAGTATGCTCTCAAAGTAATAGCTGGGACAATAAGGCTAAAGAAGAAAATGAAAGGGATACAAATAGGGAAAAATAAGCAAAAATATCCCTATTTAAAGATGAAAGCATACTATCTACTAGAGCTCCAAAAAAAATCTACCAGAAAACTTCTATAAATTATAAAGTAATTCAGCAATGTGGCAGGATACAGAAACAATCTGCAGAAATCAATAGCGTTTCTATACAACAACATCAAACATACAGAGAAAGAGATCATTGGCACATTTCTATTCACACTGGCCTCAAATAAAATAACATTTATCTTAGAATAAGCCTAATTAAGAAGATGGAAA
This sequence comes from Bramus lutescens, assembly GCA_001685075.1. Classification (NCBI taxonomy): domain Eukaryota; kingdom Metazoa; phylum Chordata; class Mammalia; order Rodentia; family Cricetidae; genus Bramus; species Bramus lutescens. The sequence goes on from LOEQ01013059.1 coordinate 19,894, forward strand.
AAGTTACAATAAATATGTTAAACCTCTGAAGAAAGAAAGGAAAACAATGGAAAATGAAAAAATCAGAATGTATGTGGATTCATAGAATTAATATTAAAACAGTGACAATTTTTGATGTAGGAGGTCCTTCTGTCTATGTGTTGCTTTTATTGGCTAATGAATAAAGAAACTACCTTCACCTGTTGATAGAGAAGAATTCAGGTAGGTGGGGAAAACTAAACTGAATGCTAGGCAAAAGAAAGACAGAGTCAGGGAGAAGTCATGGAGCCACCGCCAGAGTCAGACATGCCAAAACATTGCCAGTAGGCCACTGCCACATGACGATATACAGTTTAACAGAAAGGGTTAAATTAATATAAGAGTTAGCCAATAAGAAGCTGGAGCTAATGTGCCAAGCAGTGATTTAATTAATATAGTTTCTGTGTGATTATTTTGGGTCTAAGCTAGCTGGGCAGCCAGGAACCAACAAGCAGCCTCCCACTAAAATTTTACTGAAAGTCATTTGCAGATTCAGTGCAGTTCTATCAGATGTCCCATCTCATTCTTCACAGAGATAGAAACTCTATCCTAAAATCTATATGGAACCACAAAATAACTCTGATATCCCCCCGCCAAATCCTGAGCCAAAAAAAAATTGCTGAAGAGATTGTAATTCCAGAATTTAAGACTTATTACAGAGTCCTAGGAATTAAAAACAATGTGATACTGGCACATAACCAGATACTCAGACCAATGAAACAAAATTGAACATCTCAAAATGATTACATGTAACTTTAACAATTTATTATTTGACAAAAATTCCCAAAATGCATGCTTGAGAAAAAAAAGCATCTTCAACTAATGGTATTAGTAAAGGTAGATGTCCCTACACAAAGGAATGAAATTGGACCCATGATCCATGAACACTCACAAACACTAACTTCAAATGGATCAAGACCAAAACGTGATACCTAAACACTGAAATTGCTAGAAGAAAGCATATAGGTGGTATCCTACACAATATAGATGTAGGAATGAATTTCTGAAATGGACTGCAGCTGTCTAAGATGAAGGCCAACAATAGATAAGTGGGACTTCATAAAACTATAAAGATTCTGCACAGCTAAAGGAACAACCCCTTGAACGGGAAAGTGTCCTTGTCAGCTGAACATCTATCTGACAGAGGATGAGTATGCAGATTCTATAAAGAACTAAAAGCCAAAGATTCAAAAGAATAAACGACACATTAAAAAATGGGCCTGGCCCTATACCTAGCCTGCGGTCCCTGCACTTAGCCTGGACAATACTTAGTGAACCTTGTTGGCACAGGTGTGGGTGAGCCAGCCCCAAAGTTGTAAGTATGGGAGAGCTCTCCCCATTATTTATCCATCTTGTGACGGTATGGGTAGTGGAAAGACGCTTCCTCCTCTTGCCATCAATGCCTGAGGCAGGTGTGAGAACTGACCCTGCGGTCACAAGAGTGGGAGAAATGTCCCTGCCTCCACCAGCTGCAACACTTGGGAGAGCAGGCCCTGAACTTCACCTGGGTGAACATTGTTGACAGAGGTATGGGTGAGTCACGCCCGAAGTTGTAAGCATGGGAGAGCTATCCCCACTACTCATCTATCATGTGGTGGAGTGGGAGGGTGAGAGATGCCCTCCCTTGCCCCTTGCCACTTGTTCCTTACTACCTACAACAGATAAGACTCTTCCTCTTATCAGATGCAGCCCTCAGGAAACAAGCCCTGCCCCTCACTCAGGCAACACAGCAGAGTTGCCCAGTGGTCAGAAGTGAGGGAAACCAATCCCCAATGTTATGAGAAAGGGAAAGCTGATCCATTGCTCATCTGACATGTGGCAGCATGGGTAGAGGATCGATGCCCTTCCACCTACCTCCTGACTATCAGTGCCTGAGACAGAAGAAGTGGCCCCATGGTTTAAGAGTTGGAGGGCTGACCCTGTCCCTACACTTGACCAGCTGCAGCACTTGGTAGAAGGGCTCCTGTGCCTTACCTAGGCAACAGAATAGAGCTGGCCCTAATGGGGCAGGTATAGGAGTGCCAATGCTGAGTGTGAAAGCAGGAGAACTGGCCTCATCCCTTGCTCATTGCTGCAAGAGGTGAATTAGCAAAGGGCCATGTTGACCGCTCACTCTGGTGGTAAGGACAGGGAAGAACCGGTGGGAAGATCAACACTGCAGCTGCCCAGGCACAGTATCAGGGATATGACTTAGCCTGCCCCAACATCCACCCTATCTATGATCCACAGGAGCATGTGAAGGGACCTGACCCACAGAACCAAAGCTTCAGGATCTCCACAACATAGGGCAACAAAAGCATATCCAAGAAGAGTCCTACTGAGGGCCAAGCATTGATAGTGTAGTAGAGTTTTCGAACCAGACCAATGGCTCTAAGCAATGAAAACTTGCAAGTAAAGATATATGGATAAAGGCATTTACTGCCTGACTCACTGTGTCACACTGCAGCTTCCATGATGAGATTTTTAATTTTTTCCCATTTTTTCTTTTTTTCTCCTACCTTTTGTTTTATTTGGGGGATGGGATGCAGGGGCAGAGGGAGGATGCAAAGGGGTGGGGTAAATAAATGGGATAAAGTTACATGCTATAAAAGATACATAAAATAAATGGAAAGAAAGTAAAGAAAAATGGGCCTGGGAACTGAATAGAGAGTTCCCAAAAGAAAAAGAGAATGGCTAAGAAATATATCAAAAATATGCATTATCCATGGCAATAATAAAAATGCAAATCAAAACAAATTTGAGATTTCATCTTATTCTACTCAGAAAGGCTAAAATCAGGAAAACACCTGATAACACTTGCTGGCCAGGATATGGAGAAAAGTCAATTTCTCATTCACTGTTGGAGTTACAAACTGGTCCAGCCTCTCTGGATACCAATGTTAAATTTTTCAAAAACCTAAAATTGAATGTACCATATAACCCACCTATACCACTCCTATGCCACCCATCTATACCAAGTATAGGCCCAAAGGACCCAACTTTGTAGTTCACAGATGCTGTCTCAGCCATGTTCACTATGTGTCGATTCACAATAGCTAGGAAATGTAAACAACCTATTTGTTTTTCAAAATTGACAAATGGATAATGAAAGTATGGTACATATACATTATGTAATAGTATTCCGCTGCAAAGGAAAATGAAAACATAAAATTTCAGGTAAGCAGATGGAACTAGAAAGTATCATATTAAATGAGGTATCCCATAACCAGAAACACAAGCATCAAATGTTCTCTTTCATGTGAGGTTCCCAGCCCTACATCTTCAGATGTGATTTCATATGCTGTAGTCAACGTAGAAACAAGGAAAGTTAAACAGAACCATTGTATGAATAGGATTAGGAGAACAATAGAGAAGGAGACAAGTTACAACTGATCTGATGGAAAGATATTGGAAAATACTGCAGAGGTTGTAATTAGAAAAAAAGGGAGGGAAACAATTAGAGTAGAGGGAGGAAGGGGTGTAAAACAACAGTGAAGGTGTCGGAAAAAGTCACAAGGAAGCATACTCTTAACTATCTATGTAAAATATCTATGATACACATAAGACCATGCATAAATATATGTATATACCTATTTTCCATGTTGAATGTAGTCTTCAAGAACCAAAGACCAGTTAACAAAACTCCAACACCGGGCATGAAAATCTGTCAGTTGAATTATTGCTCAAGGTTGTTCAAGAGACTCCCAAAACCTTACAAGCTACCACTATTGCACCTTGGTGACTTTCAGAGGTGGAAGGTGATCTATTATTGCTGGAGAAACCATTCACATTATACACAGGACCCAGAGGCCCCTGAACTGAAACTGACCTGAGAGCTTCCTCCCTGTAGACTAGCTTTCATGCTTCCAAGAAGTGTCATACAAGGTTCTGATGAAGAAAGTAACCAAGTCTTACCCAATTATGTTGCCTGTGAATCACAAGACTAATCACCATTTCATTATAACTCTAAGGGTGCAATAATGGCATGCACAACTTGATGGTAATCAACTGCTCTCTAATTGGATATAAGACCCACTCAACAAGAAAGAATTCATTCCCGATGCTGCAAACTTAGGAAACAGCCATGAATCATGAAAGAGAACCTACAACTGCCACTTTACTAAACCAAAATAATCCCTAACTACATTCTAAATATTTGGCCTACCCACAGGTAAGTGCAGTTCTTATCCTTCATCAAGGAAATTTCTATTTGCAATAGATGAGCACCATTACAGAAAACCACACCCAATACACATGTAGACATGAGGAACCCATTCCCAATGGACATGCCTGCAATAGAACTTCTGTAGCTAAGCCTCAGGGATCATTTTGAAGCAGGGGCTGGAAAGATTGGAAGAACCAGCGGATTGAGGAAGTTTGCTAGGCGATTCTGTCTCTTAGGACTGTCACAAGCTATACCCATAAATTCTCCTCAATGATGACTGCCTAAACATGAGCTGAGCAAGGACAACAATAGAGATGGCAATATGAGAGAAAGTCTATGAAGTTTCATTTCTACTTAAAATTACAGGCAACTAAGGAATACTGAAAGAGATAAAAATAGTCTTCCCTAGAGAAGTACACAAGAATTGGACATCCAATACCTAACAGCCAGCCCTGGCAATATACATACAAATACTGTCATACAGAATGTGCAGGGTAAAATGATGCATTTTTGAAAAAAAACATATGTATGCATGCTATAACAATTAATGAAGAAAGGAGCCATGGATTTAAAATAGATTAAGGAAAGGTATATCTGAGAACATGAAAAGGTAGGTGGAAATGATTTTGAAATATTATAATTTCAAAAAAGTAAAATACTTTTAAAGAATAGTAATTATGACTGAAAAAATAAATAGGCAATTATTAATTTATATTTACCTAAAATCACATGCAATAGATATGAGTATATGTGTATTTGGGGTGATAATATTTCCCCTAAGGACCAAAGACTATCTAACAAAAACTCCAGTACTGGGAACTAGAAACTTCCTTGGTTACCTCTTAAAGTTGAAGTTATTTCCCTACTCCTGAAGACATCACACATTTTGGACATAGGACACAGAGGTTCTGAGCTGGATCTAATCTGATGGCTTCTTCCTTGAGGACGGTCTTTAACAGCACTGGAAGGTGATTTGCAAGCTCTTCCCAGCTGTGACACCCATGAACTACAACAGTGACTAGCACAGTAAGGTATCATTAAAGTTGCATAGTGGTGCATATAAAAGTACATCTAATAGTGGTTCATATTAAGCAACAGCTATCTAACTGGAGTCAAGGCCCACTCAAGAGTAGGGAAATCATGCCAGATATTATAAATCGAATAAACTGTATGTTGCTAAACTATGTATCTTAGGGAATTTAGTACCACCAATTCAATAAACAATTTTAATTCCTAACTGCATTCTAAATATATATTGTTATACCCACAGATGTGTTTAGATCACTTCATGAAAGAAGTCACATTATAAAAAAAACACAATTAATCAAAATACAGAGAACCACTGACTACAGGGTGCCCAACCCTACACCAACAAAAGAACTCTTGCACACAAGGAGCGGGGATATCCCAAAATCATCAGGGGAAAACTCGTAGGTCCCACCAATAGATGAAGAGCTATAAGCAATTAAAACCTGATGAGGAATGGAGAAGTAGTCTTTCCCAAGGATGAACTTCCAGGTTGATTATTCAATACCTAATGGTCAGTCCTTGAAATACATACACCCATACAACACTGAGCAGACTCAGCAGGCTGTATTTGTGTTTTTATTCCTTTATATGTATATATAACAACAATGGCTAAAGAAGAGATCATGAATTTGGGATGGGGTACACTTGGAAAGGGTTGGAGGTAAAAAAGCAAGAGGAAATTGTGTCATATTTTGATCAAATTATGAAAACCGATGAACAGACAAATTAAATGTGGTATATAGAGGCAAAAGAGTCTTACTAAGACATAAACAAGAACAAAATTTGTTATTTGTAGGGAAGTAGAAGAAAAAGTAGTTCATTAATTGAGCAAAATAAACAAGCATTGTTCAGAAACATCAATATCACATATATTGGTTTAAAATTATTATACATATCAGCTGAAAAGAGACTGGGAATTATGTGGGGGTAAGAAATGGTAAAACATGATGAGTAACAAGAAAGCATGATATCAGGGCAAACACAAAGATCAAATTTTCTCCCACATGAAATCAAAATATATCTGGACAGATCTATAAGAAAGGGAATTATTTGGGGAGATAAAGGGAAACAATGTGAATGTAAATATGAACTAAACAAAATATCTATGCATAAAATATCATAAAAATACATTATTTTGTATATAATTATAAAATTATGTTTTATAATTTTGAGAAGAGAAAAAAATGAGACCAAAATCTTATGACTGAGCAAATAAAACACAGAACTACATCAGAACATAGGCTGTATTTTGGCCCTTACAATACTGATTTAGTTGAAATGGATTTATTACTGCCTTTTTGCAACAGAAATGAAACTTACTAAAAATAACAACTGCAAGCGCCTGAACTAGGTGTCAGGTTAACAAGATGGATTTGATGATTAGAGTCCCTGGACTCTGACGCACGCTACAAAAATATCACTGTGTTTAGACGTTGAACACTATTTGCTAGCTCTCTTGCCCACAGACAGATCTCTTTCCTCAGTAAAATAAGTGGCTGAATTAAGCTAGATTATACTGCTCATATCTGGTTAGCCCAGAACTAGTCAAGTTCTTTACTTTGAATCTGATAATCTGAACAGATTTTCATGTGCACCAAAGAGGTTAGATAGCAACTGAGTTAGTTAGGAAAGGTTGCACAGTGATCATCAGATTGTAAGTCTTCTGATAGTTTACTATTTCAATAAAGATTATTTTACTTCATCTTAAATCACTATTTTCTAGCATCTTTAGTTACATGGCAATCCAAGCATTCAAAAACTTTCATTTACTTCTCATAAATAGGATCTATTTCAGGAGAATTAGAAATTTACCGGTTCTATAGATAGAAGCGGAGTCCTTAGAGTTAGGTTAAGGGTTCAAATAGAAGAACCAAGCAGAATTACTGTGCTCTAGAGACCTGGGAAGATTTTATTCATATAGGTCTTTCTGTTTCCAGGTTTCAAAGTAGAAAGTGTAAAACATAGTTCTCTTACTCTCTTAAACTCACTATCTTGTTCATAAAAACAAGAAATCAGGGATCTAGGTAATGATATATACCTCTCAATGAATTGAACTCCATAAGCCCCATATTTGTTTTGTATATTAAATAATATATTTTATTCTTTGTTCATATCCATACAACCCTATTTCCTTCTAACTCCCCTGAGTACTCCAAGTCCATCTCTCTCTCAGCTACACATTGTTTTTATTGATATTGATTTGTCCCCCCAGTCCAATTAGTGCTGTCTTTATGCATATGGATGTATGACCAACTACTAGGGTATGAAAAACCTACTAATAACCACATCTACAAAGAAGAGTGGCTCTTCTTCCCTTAGCTGCCATTGACTTCTGAGACGCCTATGAGGCATCCTTGACCAATAACTTGTATGAAGGCCTTCCTTATCTGACACTGAGATTTTAATATAGTGGCACATGTCTTCTGGGAGCATCATTGTCCATATGTTATATTATGCTACAAGTTTTTCAATAGCTTACTAAGTAATAGATTTACATCAGGATTTTTCATGCATCCCATCTCTAATTTGAACTAATGTCTCCCGACCCTGTCCTCTTTCCAATGCTCCTATCTCCAATTAAACCTATAGCCCAGTATCATCCTCTCTCCTTTAATGGTACCTGTGTTCAGTTATACATTCTGTTTTAATTGATTTATCCTATTTGGAAGACCATAAGTTTCTATATAGCTTTTCATGTATTTTTAATTTGGTTAAGCTTTCAATTAATAACTCATTTCCCCCTTTCTTCACCCCTCCCCATGCTTCCATTCCTAACCTTTTATTACCCAATATTCTCTCCCTCCCTCTACTTTCATTTTGCATATATTTTACTATGCACCTCCTTCTGACTCCACAGGCCTGTGTCCAGTTTCTTGGTTTTCATGTGTACTCCATGTTAAATATACAAAACAAAAGATTTGAAGCTAGAGTCCACACATGAGAGAACATGCAGTACTTACTTGTCTTTCTGGCACTGAGTGTTCTCACTCAGTATACGCTTTCTAGTTCTTTTTATTTACTTGCAGATTTCATTTTCATTTTCATCATAGTAATACTCCATTATGTGCATGTACCATATTTTTTATGAGTTCAACCAGTTGACATATTTGTTGATTCCATCATTGAATTAATGAGGATTGAGCGTCAATGGACATGGATTGTGAGGAGGCCTGAAAATAAGAGCCTATTTCCACATCGACCAAATGTCAGAGATTTGGAACTCACCTCTAGTTCCTCCAAGGTTATTGTGCTTCTACCTCAAACAAAGTGGTAGACCTGAGAGTTCTGCTCTCTCAAGGTTATTGACAACAGGTGTGGCTACTAGCCAGACCTTGTACTCCAGGAATAGAGAGGTAGATGTGTTTCTACCTCAAAGGAAAAATCTATGGATTCAACTAAGTTCCAGTTACCTTAAGGAGATAACTTTGGATTTCACTCAGGGAGTGGTTTGCCTACAGAATGTCTCAGTCTAGGGTGTAAGCCTGACTTGTTTTGTTTTAGCAACAGAACATTTAACTGTGGACCTAACTTGTGACCTTCAACTGGTCTGTTCATTTCCTTGACCTGTGCTGAGGCAGTCTTTTGTCTTACACTAAGTTTTGGGGTCAGGAGTATTTTAAGCAATTGGAAATTAAATGCAGGCAAATTTCAGTACTCACTGGAATTTCCCCCTGATACTTCCCTATACGTTTCTCCATATTATTGTTTTCATTCCCATCTTCCTATTCTTTACTAATATTTTCTAAATTGTCATGCCTCTACCCTAGCAAGAGGTATTTTTGTCCAGGCTGGTCCCTGACAGGATTGGGCATGCAAGTTTCTTTGTAATGAGATATGAGGTCCTTTGGGTAAATTCCCAGTGATATAGCTGTGTTATATGGTAATTCTCTTTCTAGTTCTTTTGAGAAATACCCATACTGATCTCCATAGTGACTACGCTATTTTATGCTCCCAGCAGCAATATATAAGAGTTCCTCCTTTCCCACATGCACACTAGCATTTTTTTTTGTAATTTTCATACCTAATCATAGTCATCCTGGCCACGTTGAGATAGAATCATTAAGAAGTACTGATCCGTGTTTCCCTGATAGCTAAGTGTACTGAACACTATCTTAAGTGTTTACAATTCATTTGTATTTATTGTTTTGAGAACTTTTTGTCCAACTATAATGATTTTTAAAATTTAGTTAAATCATACATATTTGCACACCTGTGATTATAATGCCATTAATCACCATGTACAATTTGGATGTTCATATATGAGTAAATAAATGAACAAAATATTACTTATTATTATTACTATTTGGATACATAGTAAAACACAGATGAACCTTGAAGAATAATATTGCAACAAGATAGTAGAAAATGGAAACTCTTGAATGAGTCTACTTATAATCAGTACCTAAGGAATTCTCAGTCCCCAAGATTGAAGTTATAGCTGTCAAGGGTTTCTGGGGGAAAGGCAGAGTGCATTATTACTGGATTGGTATGAAGTTTCAGCATGGGTAGATAAAAATGTTTTGGAAGAAAACTGTGGTAGTTGTATAGCAATATGTATGCAGTTATTATCAGTGAATGACTTATTTAAATATGGCTAAATGGTGTGTTCTAATATATGCTTACTACAATGACAAATAACTACACTAACTTGGAGAAGAAAGAAATCAAAAGGGAGAAAGAAGAATTAGTAGCAGAAAAAGAATACAAAATCAAGACTCTCTGAAGTTCTTTGATAATAGAATTCAGGAGCATTGTGCAGCATCTTAGCTATTTTATTTAGCATGCATTATAGGAAATTATATTAAGTTCTAAATAATACACCCTTTTCAATAATGCTTTCAATAAACATTTGTTAGTGCATTTCAAGCAGCCCATACCCTTGGGATTTTCGGGGGTGGAAAGAGAGACTGGGAATGAGAAACATATAAACAAGTAATTACAATGGTAAGATCAGTTTTTAACAAGAAAGTGTATGGGGGAATGGAAATAAATAAATTTTGCGTGGGATGTAGAGAAAGTGTTTTGCTCCAGTGCATTGAGAACAGTCTGGGAATAGAAGAATACTCAGGAGCAATCGAAGATAACACCACTGTGATCTAGCATATGAAAGATGAATAGTTATGAAGGTAAAAATCTTTTTAGACAGAGAATGAAGATTTGAGTGAAAATATTTTAGGTTTAATAAAATATGCCTATTTAGGAAACTTGTCACAGCTGACAATAGCTGGTTGCAAATATCAGTCTTATAGCTAGAAATGTATGTATGGGTCAGATCCTGAAAGGGCTAGATTGTAAGTGAACTTAAAGTAGAGTGAAACAATTAAAAATAAAACAGAAACAATTTTGTCAAATATGCACATCAGGGAGAACCATAGGCACAGCTATAAAGTTCGAACTTTCATAAAATTTATACTAAATAGCAAAGAGCAAATCAGGGTTCCCTTACCTCTTATCCCAGTTCTTCCCCTCCTCACATACCATCCAGACCTATTCTCCTTTTGTCTCTCATTAGAAAACAAATGGGCTTCTAAGGGATAATATACAGCAAAATGTAATATACCACAACAAAATAAAATAAGATAAACCAAAAACTAGCACATCAGAATTGGATGAAACAAAAGCAAGAATAGAGAACAAGAAAAGGTGCGAGAAACAGAGACTCACTCATTTGTATGCTCAGTAATCCTATAAAATCACTAAACTGACAATTCTGAAAGCCAAAATAAATACACAAAGGACCTGATGCAGAGCTACTCAGATCCGGGCATGCTGCCTCAGTCTGTGAGATCATATGAGCCTTGATCATGCTGACTTAGAGGCCTTGTTTTCTTGGTGCTCTCCATCTCCTCTGACTCTTACACTCCTGCCTCCTCTTCTGCAGGGTTCCCTGAATACTGAGAGGAGGGCTTTAAGGGAGATTTCCCATTTATGGTTGAGTATTCTGAGGTCTGTCACCTTCTGAACAAAATATCTGTATTTGTTCTTATTTGTTGCAGAATGAAGCTTCCCTGATGATGGCTGAGCAAGGCACTGACCCATGAGTATAGCAGAATGTCATTAGGAGTCATTTTATTTGGTATCTTTTTGTCACAGCAGTAATGTTTAATTTTGCTCTAGCTATCTTTAACCAGGCTATCTATTCTCCGTCTTTTTCTTGGTCACCCAAGCAGTTTCAGGTATGGGGTCCAGCTTGTGGAGTAGGCTTTAAGACAAATCAAACATTGGCTGGTCCAATGTTTTTTGAGATTTCATTTATATTGCCTTTACATATGTATATATTTTAGAAAGCTTTTGCTTCATTAGGTATAGGTTTCCATACCATCCTTCAAATTGTCTTTAATTTTAGCTCTTTTCCCATATTACCTCCCATTTCCCTTATGAATACAGATGCAAAAATTCTTTTTTTTTTGAGACAACATTTCTCTGTAGCTTTGTGGCCTGTCCTGGAACTAACTCCTGTAGACCAGGTTGGCCTATAACTTACAGAATTCTACCTGTCTCTGCCTTCTGAGTGCTGGAATTAAAAGTGTGCATCACCGCTGCCTGAAAATGCAAAAATTTTTAAAAATATATTTTAAACAGAATTTAATAACGTATAAAAATATTATTCACCAAGAAGAAGTAAACTTCATCCCAGAGAAGCAGGGGTGGTTCAACATATGAAAACCAATAAATGGAATCTACCATATAAAAGCTGAAAGTAAAATAAATATAATCATTTCATTAGATATAAAGAAGGCCTTTGACAAAATATAACACCCCTTCACTATAAAAATTCTGGAGAGATTATGGGTACAAGGGACACACCTTTTAATAATAAAGGGAATTTACAAGACCATAGCCAAGCAAGTTAAATGAAAAGAAACTCAATGTACTTCCAGTGAATTCAGGAACAATCCAAGGTTATTCACTCCTTCTATATGAATTCAATATAGTACTTGAAGTCTAAGCCAGAGTCAAATGATAGCTGAAGGAGATAAAGTAAATATAGATAGGAAATAAAGAAGGAAAAGTTTATTTATTTGCAGATGATATGATAGTATACTTAAGTGACTCTGAAAATTCCACTGTGAAATTACTACAACTGACACACACTTTCAGCAACATAGCTGGATACAAAATTAACTGACAGAAATAAGTAGTCTTCTTACATACACATAACAAATGGACTGAGAAAGAAATCAAAGAAGCAGCACCTTTTACAACAGACTCAAATAATATAAAATACCTAGGCATAATTCTAACCAAACAAAAACTCATATAATAAATACTTTTAAAAATATAGAAGAAAAAATTGAAGAATCTTTCCGAAGATGGAAATTTCTCTCATCCTCATGGATAGGGAAAATTAATATTGTGAAAATGGCCATCCCACAAAAAAACAATCTACAGTTTCAATGAAATCCCCAATAAAACTTCAGAAAAAGTCTTCAGAAATCTTGAAAGAACAATTTTTTTGCTTCATATGGAAACACACACACAACATAACAAACAACAACAACAACAAAAATGGATTATATCTCAAACATCCCTGAATAATAGCAGAAATGCTGGAAGTATCACCATTCCTGACTTCAAAATTGTACTGTAGAACTATAATAATAATAATAATAATAATAATAATAATAATAATAATGCATTGTATTGGCACAAAACCAGACATGTTCATCGATAGAATTTAATTGTAAACCAAGATATAAGTTCACACACCTATACACATTTGATTTTTGATAAAGCATCCAGGAATATATACTGGAAGAAAGACAGCATCTTCAACAAATGCTGCTGACCAAATTGGATGGTTGCATTTAGAAGGATCCAAATAGATCCATATTTATCACCCTGAACAAAACTGGACTACAAATTAATCAAAGACCTCAATATAGAACCATTTACACTGAATCTGGTAAAAGAGAGAGTGGAGAATAATCTTGAGATCCTTGGCTCAGAAAGAGACTTTCTGAACAAAACACTGTTAGCACAGGCACTAAGATCAACAGTTGATGAATGGGATCTTGTGAAACTGATAAGCTTGTGCAAGGTAAAGAGATCATCATTTGGACCAAGCATCAGCCTATGGTTTGGATTTTTTCAGCTGACTCTACCTCTGACAGAGGGTGACTATCTGAAATACACAAAGTTTTAAAAATCTGGATATAAGAAAAACAATAACCCAAATAAAAATAGGATTCAGTTTTCAACAAAGAATTTTCAAGAGGAAACTCAGATGACTGAGAAACCCTTAAATAAATGCTTAACATCCTTAGCCATCAAAGAACCAGTCAGAGTTGCCACAATCAATAAGAAGGAATTAGAGAAGGGGGGGCTAATGGCAACAAAAAATTAGTGGTCTTTATCAAATTTCATCTATACAACAGTGAAATATATCCTTATCTCATTCTTACCAGTGCAAATGGAAAACTGATTTGAAAACGTTATTGTTATTGCTGTTGCTGTGGTGATTATATTCACTGCTCCCTTTGTTATGCTGTTCAGTATCTAATTCTAATGCCAAGCTGTTTGTTTTTAAACTCTAGGCAATGATCAGAGCTCCTAGCTGGATAGTACCAACTGTAATGAACAAGAAACTAATCTTTCATCATGCAACAAACGGGTTAGTGGCCTAATTTCTCTGCAGAACCATGTGGCTTAGATGAGTTGGAATGCAGAGCTTTATTTTTTTATGTTAAGGAAGTAATTAGTATTCTGATTATCCTCCCACAAATAATGTCAGTGGGATGCAATGCAAAATTAAGCTCCTATTACTATCCAACACAAAAATTATGTGACCAAATGTCATGTCTTACATGTTTGCAAGACTGATTCATGTTTAAATTTAAATAAGTGAAATATATCAACAAGCTAAAGAATAAAAATCGTAGGATTCATATCAATTATAAAGAAAGGAAATTTAGTGAAATCTATTACCTATTCATAATTTGAACTTTTAGCCAACTTTCTATAAATTTCCTCATTTTATAGGCATTATTTAAAAATAAACATCATTAACACCATACTATATGATGAAAACTGCTTCTTCTCTTCAAGTAAACATGGATATCAATCTTTATTCAATGTAGTATTCAAGTTCAAGCCACCACACTAAGGGAGAACAGTAAGCTACAGATAAATAAACCAAGAAGTTCTGAATAGAGAGATGCATCACATTTCTCGATTAAGAAATTCAACAATGTCTTACAGCTATGCAGATCTGAGTCTATTGTTTTATCACTTATGGGCCCATAGATCTTCTAGCCTCCTCTTATATACCCTCCCACATCCCGTGTGAGAAATCAATTTGTGTTTGCAATAGCCTGGCCTCCATTATTACATAGATTTGTTACTATCCAAACTCTTTACCTTAAGCAAGCATCATTCTTTTTCAGAAACTAAATTTCTCCATATTTGTAAAATGACACTCAGGGTCAGTGGTTATAGGTGTCACCTGCCACCTACCAAATCTTATGAGCTGAATTCAATACCCGGGACTCCACAAAGCTGTTCTTTGATTTTAACGTATCTGTGCACACTCAGAAATTAAATATAGTATAAAAATAAATTTTAAATGAAAATCAAAAACTCACTGAATTTTAAAAATATTATCTGACATATGAAATTTATTTCCAAAATTTGTTAGAAAATGGTTTCCTTCTCTCTTCTCATCTTCATCAGTTTTTTCCATATGTCATATAAAAAACTGAGATTCAAATTTACATTTATCATTTCTATTAGAATAATTTCAATGAAAGCACCTGGAGTATTTATAATTTTCCAAATAGCAGTGTCAATTCTTTAATATATCAACTGAAATTTATAAAGACATTAAATGACTTTTTCAGAGCAGTAAAAGACAGAATTGTGATTCAAACCTAGCAACCTGGCTTTCATGTGACATAGTACTTCTTTGCTAGCTGATCTGCATGGTTTTAAATTTATGTTTCATTTTATTTATTTTAAATTTACATTTAAATGTCATATATTTAAATTTTAATCTGTGTGATGAAATTTAAATTTAAATACATTAGGTTAAGAATCATCTCATATATTTTAAAGTTATTTGATTTTATTACCATATATGCTTCCTAGCTCTGCTTTTTGGCTATTTTCTATTGCGTTATAATGATGATGATGATGATGATGATGATGATGATGATAAAAACAGAACCATGCTTTTTATTATCATGATCCTAGAGATTTATTTCTCACTTGTCAATTGATCATTTTCATGTTATAAGTGAAGGGGAGAATTAGCTTCCTTCCATTGTCTCTGAAATTAGGCATGGAGTTAAATGGATGAAGATGTGGATAGAAACTGGGAGTAGTTGAGGAAGGGAAAACCGTGGTCTTACTATCTTGTATGAAAAACATTTTCAATAAAAAATAAAAAAATAAACTTCTGAGTAAAAACTAAAATAAAACAAAAAATGAGCTGACAAAGTAGCTTAGCAGGTAAAATACATGCCATGTATACATAATGATCTAAGTTTAATAACTGGAATTCTCATAATTATGGAAGAGAATTAACTCCTGAAAAGTTGTCCTCTGACACCTCCAAACATCATGTGGTCTTCTTCTTCTTCTTCTTCTTCTTCTTCTTCTTCTTCTTCTTCTTCTT
>LOEQ01013059.1:41699-53644 GCA_001685075.1 Bramus lutescens
TTCCCTTCTTTGAGTTGTGCTGGTGAAGGGTCACTAGATATCTGAGTTATTGGGGGCAAAAGGAGTGGCAGGCTGCATTTCTGCCTGGATCCAGGCTAGCTTACCCCTGAAATAATCACAGAAATTTTATTAATTTAAACACTGCCTGGCCCTTTATATATAGCCTCTTTTTGGTTGACTCTCACATCTTAATTAACCCATTTCTAAAATTCTGTATGTCACCATGTGACTGGGGCTTTCCAGGATGAGTCTAACTTGTGTCCATCTCGGAGAGTAGAGTCATGGCATCTACCTGACTCTTCTTTCTTTCTCCCAGCATTCTGTTCAGTCTACTCTGCCTATCTATGCTGTCCTATCAAAAGGCCAAGGCAGTCTCCTTATTTAACCAATGAAAGTAACATATAGACAGAAGACCCTCCTACACCAAACTTCATATAAAGTTATATTCTACAACATAAACAATTGTAACACACCTTTACATAGTTAAAGTAATATTCCATAACATTTTCCTTGTTAATTTGATTGTCATCTTGAACAATTGGGAAGAAGGAACCTTAATTGAAGAACTGTCTCCTTTACCTTAACCTGTGGGTTTGTCTGTTGGGCATTATCTTGATTGGGAATTGATGTAGAAGTGTCCAGCCCACTGTGTGTGATACCATCCCCTGGACTGCCTCTGTAACAAAGGTATGTGAGCCTGAGAGTAAGTAAGCAGCTTTTCTCCAAGGTCGCTCTTTAGTTCTAGCCTTCAGTTTTCTGTCTTGAGCTCCTTCCCTGGTTCCCTTCAAGGCAGATTGTAACCTGTGAACTGAAATAATCCATTTCCTCCCCATGTTGCTCTTGTCACAGTGTTTCTTAGAGGATCAGGAAGCAAAATACACTGCCCAACTTAGATCTTCAATTAATAATTAATACATAAATGAATGAATGAGAAAATGGATTCTGGTACTGGGGAAAAACCTTGTAGAACATATTACTTAACCCATTAATTGCCCGTGTGAAGTGAAACACCCAGAGAAATTTACCATTCCTTATATAGAGGTTGAATTTCAACTTACTTAATAACTACTGGACTTTACTCCAGAAACAAAACAAATAATTGAAATCTGGGTACTAACTCTACTTTCTATGATCTTATTTCTTCTACAATTATTTCTTTCTTCAATGGTCTATCATGAAATATATTCAATCTATTATGAGTTAATGCCTTCTTTTCAACTTGATACAAGCTAGAGAAGAGGGAATTAAACTAACTCCAAAAGATTAGAATGTAGTCAAGTGTGTGGGGAATTTTCTTCATTAGTGATTGGTATGGGATGGCTAAGGCCACCGTAGGGAGTGCCACTGAATGGTAGAAGAAAGCAGGCTGAGCAATCCATGGAGATAAAGTCAGTAAGACGCACTCCTTCAAGGCTTCTGTTTTAGTTCCTGCCTCCAGGTTTCTACTTTGAGTTCCTGCCCTGATTTCCTTTAGCAATAGACTATTACCTGAAAGTATAAAATGAAATATACCATTTTCTTCCAAATTTTCTTTTGGATCTCAAGAAAAGAAACCTTAACTGAAAAATCCTGTTAAAGGCAAATCAACTGATTACTAGTTAGTAGCTAAAAGAGATAATGGATCCCTTTCAAACTAATCTATAACTTTCTTATTTCCTGCAATCAAACACCCTGAGGCCATTCTTATTTATTGCCTTCAGTTTTATACTTCTTTTTCTATGTTTCTTGTTTCCTCCTTAATATTGTCCTTTTAAAATTTGCCGGTCTGCTTACTTAACCTGGGGTTCACTGTCTAAAGCACATTTCACCAACTATCATGAAGCTATATGTCTTTCAAATCACTACACTTCACTAAATTATAGGAAGACACTGTCATTAAAATTGCATTGAGTCTGGGTCTGATAATAACTACTGAATTAAGAACTACAGTTTAGAAAAGTAATATCTTGCATATCTAGAACATTTATAGATACTAGTCCTGGTTAGCACAGGGATTTTAGAAACTACAGGATAAAGTTCAAATTTCACTTTTGTGTGTATGTGCATATGTGTCTGTTTATTTGTCTGTGTTTATCTCTGTGTGTGTGCTCATTCTTGAGTTTGTGTGTACTAGTATATGAGATACCAAATGGATTAAACTATGAAATTTTTAATATTAAATAATTTTAAAATTGCACAAACAGAAATAGTTTGATATAACAAAACTATGCTTCAAATTGATCATTTTAATTTAAAATATTACTAGTAATATTTATTTATGGGGTTGTGTGGAATAAATGATATTCTTAAAATTATATTGCCCACAGCAAGTACTCTAAAACTGTTATAAATATTGTATTTACTCTTTTAATGGAAAATTAAGGTTTCTAAATTTCTATTGAAGAAATATAAACCATTCAACCATACAAATGATTTTTCAGAAAGTACTGATTCATTCTTATTACATGCTTCAAACTCTATTAAAATAGTTTTGTAAAACAAGCAAACAAAATTCTAGGCTACTAATTGGGTAATAATTGCAAATATATACAAAGATATCTTTAGATACCTCCTTCTATTACATCCCAGCACTTTGATTTTACTTTATATACTGTTTTTTATAGGTCTTGGTCTTAGAAAAATGTTGAAGCATCTTTCATTTAGCACACACACACACACACACACAAATTCTTCATTCCCTCTCCATTCTCAATTAAATATAATTAGTTGCCATTCTATCTGTTTTCCACTTTTGTAGTTTCTATGCTGATTATGAAATACTATCCTAAGTTAAATATAACTGCCATAATTCTTACAATGTCACATAATAACTGTGTATTCATTAATATTTTCCTTTCTATCTTTTAACTCCCTGAATCATGGATTAAATTGCATTGATTTTTGCACCTCCAGAGTACAGCTGACTGCCTGGAACTTGGCAAGTGGTCGGTACACAGTTATCAAATAAATAATAGGCGTGATAGTTACCTTAGTGCTCTGATATAAATAACTAGGACATATGTTCTTCAGGTTTATAATGTCTTACTATAGAAAGAAAATGAAAAATTTTCTGCTTTTTTCTCTTTTTAATTGGTGAAAAATAAAAACCACATGATCACCTCATTAGATGCTGAAGAAGCTTTCGACAAAATACAACATCCCTTCATGATAAAGGTCTTGCAGACAGCAGGGATATAAGTAATGTACCTAAACATAATAAAGGCAGTATACAGCAAGCCAACAGCCAACACCAAACTAAATGGAGAGCAACTCATAGCAAACCCAATGAAATCAGGAACAAGACAAGGTTGTCCACTCTTTTCATATCTATGCAGTATAGTTCTTGAAGTCCTAGCTAGAGCAATAAGACAACAAACGGAGACCAAGGGGATACAAATCAAAAAAGGAAGACGTCAAACTCTCACTATTTGCTGATGATATGATAGTTTACATAAGCAACCCAAATATTTCTGCCAAGGAACTTCTACAACTCATAAACACTTTCAGTAATGTGGCAAGATACAAGATTCACTCAAAAAAATCAGTAACCCTCCTTTACACAAATGATTATTGACTGAGAAAGAAATCAGAGAAACATCACGCTTCACAATAGCCACAAATAGCATAAAATACTTGAGGTAATTCTGTCCAAACAAGTGGAAGAGTTGTATGACAAGAACTTTAAATCTTTGGAGAAAGAAATTGAAGAAGACACCAGAAAGTGAAAAGATCTCCCATGCTCTTGGATAGGTAAAATTAACATAGTAAAAATGGTTATATGAGAATTGCATATAATTTATTTTGATTATATTCACTTCCTTCTCAACTCTCACATCTTTGTTCTTTTCTTTGCATAGCCATCCAATTTTGTGTCCTTTTCTTTTTAACTCATCAAGTATAATTTGGGCTTCCTACACATTTATTGTATTTGTAGCCTTCTATTGGAGCATAGTCAACCTCCCAAAAGCTACACTCTTAATGTAAAGACATTCTTGCTTTCCCAGCATTAGTCCTCACATAGGAGAGGGATTTAATGCACTTTCCCTCCTTTCTAGAAATTTGTCTAGCTTCTATTTGTAAGCATTTTTGATGCTATCACAACTACTGTGTGTTCACACGTGCAACTGCCCTGCTATGTCTAGAAAACACTGTTTGCTTGTAGCACCAGACTATTCAATTATAGGAAACAATATTTTTAAAAGAAGGTCATGTAGACACAGCCACTGTGAGTTCGTGTGTGTAAAGTCTCTCATCAGTTGCTGTATTAGAGGAAAGCATCCTCTTTTTTAATCCTGATGCATTTTGTCATATTCTGTACCTTTAGAAGCCTTATTTCTCTAACAAAAAGATTGTCTTGCCCATCTCATTTTTAAAGTTCATTTAAAATTATAGTTTGAAGTAGTAAACAATTATTTTATCCAAAGCATTGAAATTAAACATTGGATATGACAGCAGACATGGTTGCTATCTTATATCCTACCCCGGAACAATGTCAGTTGATGCCTTGCAGTAGTTCAATATGACATATAGAAATCTACCTATAATATATAATTACACACACACACACACTAGAGTAAAACCATGTTCCATGTTAAATAAACAAGTTGACCTATTTATGTAGACCAAACTAAATTAATTGGATTTATTTATTGATTAGTTCACCATATGTGATACAGTTCCTTCTTTCAATTTTTCTTTGTAAACATTCTTTTCCTTTATAAGAACAAGTTCTTCAGCAGTGTTATTGCATAAATTGCATAGTTTTACACCAATAGTGAAAAAGTTATGCAGATCTACATCTCTCATGAGAACAGGTTTGGAAAAAGTTGTTTGTTTCATCAATGATGTTGCAATATCTTTCAATTTAAAGAAAAATACACTGAATTTAAAAACATTTAGCCTACAAGTACATATTATTTCCCTGTGGTATTGAAGAGGGGGTCAGACGATATAAATTACTGAGTCAAAAGAGATGAATTTTCATTTAGTATTTACTGTCTAACAACATTTCTTAACGAAAAATGCAGTAAAATATTCTCTTCTTATGGTAAGGGATGAAAAGCTTGGTCCATTGATTTTCCTGGGCTTTAGGGGACAGACTGTAACTCCTTACTCCTATCTTCTACTCAGACCCACCAAAATGTGTTCTTCTCCACTCTTCATGTCCAGAATCATACACTGAGTTTCTGAGCTGCCTGTGTTCTATTTATTACATGTTATGGAACGGAACCCACCTGGTCTGTCTGTTGTATTCTTTTCTAGTATCTTTAGAGTGGATACAAAACAAGAAAATCAAATCCTTCAAATATTTAGAGAGTGGATGTAGGCGATAATGAACTGGCAATTCATTGAAAACTGATTCATTATCTCATTATGTATTTCTTACCAATAAACAACTGCTGTTACTTCTATTGCCTCCACCTTAACTCATATAGCTCTCCACTTCTCTTAGGATAAGTGGCCTTCTTTCTTACTTGATTTTAATTATTTCTTACATGATTTTACTTATTAATTTACATATTTAATTTATTTGTTCACTTGCTTGAAAATACTTGGAATGGAACCAAGTATAAGTTAGACAATCATTCTGCTATTGACCAATATCCCAAGCACCATGATTTTGTAATATTTCTTTTCTCATACATTACTTCCCCATAACAGTTTCTCCTCCCTCCACTCCTGCATGCCCACACTTCTACTCTCCCCCAGACCCACTCTTCTTCCAGTTCCCTTCAGAAAAGAACAAGCTTCCCAGAGATACCAACCATATATGGCATAACAAGTTATGATAAGACTAAACAGAAACCTTCATTTCAAGGATAGACGAGGCAACCCAGCAGAAGGAAAAGGGTCCAAAAATCTGGTAAAACTGTCAGAGGCACCCCGTACTATCACTGTGAGGGATCTCACAAGAATACCGACTCTATGGTACACTTCTTTTTCTTACACATTTCTCATTGTTTATATTTGTATTTTAAGACTTTCATAGAATACACTTTGATCATATTTCTCATTCCCCAAATCCTTCAAGATCCTCCCACTTCCCCTTAAAGAAAATGGACTTTATGGCCTTTCTCTTTCTCAAAGAAACAAACAACATATATAATATTTGGGAGGTTTTTTTTTGGAAGCAGTAGGCTCTTGGAGAGAGTATCATCAGCCCACATAAGAAAAGTTACTTGAAATTATATGTGTGTTTATATATAGTTTTACATTTATTCTAGATTTGTTATTAGACAAATATTTAATAGTATGATTCTTATGGCTTTTTTAGACATAATAGGTATGAGAAGATCTTTTTGGAGATATTGACAAGTGTTATTAAAGAAAGCTCCAAAACAAACATGCTTAGTGATATTTCCTTGGTTGCTCCCCAGAAAAAGAAGGCAGTCACTACTGCAAATTGTCCCACACCGTTTAAGAAATAGGGCCAAGAGTTTTCTGAGCTATGGGTGGCCTGAATTCCATATCCCTATGGTTTAGCTTTCATGGGACCAGAAGGTTTCATAAACTAACTCTTACAAAGGATGGAGGCGATGAAAAGATCTACCCAGCTATGACACCTATGAACCACATCAATGACTAGCATGGTAAGATAACCTCTAGTGTTCAGTAGTAGCACATAGACCTTTAGGAAACTCACAGCTTGCTAATTTGACTTAAGACCAGTTCAAGAAGAGGAAAAACATTCCTGGTACTAGAAATCTAGCTAACTATTCAGTGCTAATTTAGTCATGATAACCTCTAATTGCTAAAATAACATAACCCCTAACAGCAATCTATAAACTTTGTCCTTATTCCCACAGGTAAATTTAATCTTCGCTCCTCATCAAAGAAAGTCTTCTTTGTAACAGATAGAGACCACTGGGAAAACAACAACCAAACAAAATTCAGAGTTGTGAAACCCAGTTCCAGTGGATACACTTTTAAAACTTTGATACTTCCGAGGCCCATAGAACATTGTAGAAGGTGGGGCAGAAATGTTATAAGAGCCAGGGAATCAAGGAGTTTGTTGTGAGCCTCTTTCCCCAAGAAATGTCAGGATGCACCCCCATTAAAGTCTCAAAAATCTCACTGTCCAAATATGAGCTGAACAAGGTTGACAACAATGGACATGCCAATATGAACAGAAGAAAACTCACAAGGCCTCAGCTTTACTTAAAAAGTATAGGTGACTTAGGAAAGCTGGCTGTGGGGAGGTGGTCTTATCCAGGGAATATCACACCAATTTATTGTCCAGTGCCAAATGGTCATCCCCGAAAGCCTACACACAACTAACATTATATGGACTAACTAGGTTATGCATGTATATGTATACATGTATGTATGCACAAACACACATATGTAATAACAATTAGTTATAAGAATGCCATGATTTTGAAGGAGATCATGAATGGTTTAGAATGAGGAAATGGAAGGGAAACTGTTGTAATTATATTACTATCTCAAAAAACAAAAATAAAACACAAAAATGGAGTACAATTCATGTAGGCCAACTACTGCTGGGAATCGGTCATGCCCTAGAGTGAAGCTAATATACCTAGTGTTACCCCATTTAAGAAAAAACTTTTTTTCCCTCTCCTAGTATCTATCAATTAGTGATGAGACGTTGTACTTACTTCCCATGATGCATGATGGAGTTTTTTTAATGGCTTGTTCTTGTGCAGATTTTGTACATACTATCACAATACTCTTCAAGTCCATATGTATTTCAGCCTGTTGTTTCTGGAAGATACCATTTCCTTAAAATAAAATACAATCTCCAACATTTACAATCTTTTTGCCTCTTCTTCCATATATATCCCTATGTCTCAAGAGGAAAGGTATGTAAGAGGTATCTCATTTGTAGGTGAGTATTCCAAAATCTCTCATTCTACACATTATCCAGTTGTGGATCTCTGTGTTAGTTACTATGTATTACAAGAAGATTTTCTGATGAATGCTCAGCAATACATTGATATGTGGGTACAGCTGTATGTCATTAGGATTTTTTTTACTGCTATGTTCACATAGCAGAATAGTATCAATAGATTTTCTCCTAAGGCCATCAAGCCTCAGGTTATTGACTTTATTAACTGTTGGGTATAGGCTCTATGGGGTAGACTTTATATCCAATTAAAAAGTCATTGGTTACTCTCATAACATTCATGCCACAATTACACTAATGGGCATATTTTGCAAACAGGTTGCTATTGTAGTTTGAAGGATTCATAGCTGACTGAGATTAGAGATTACTTTTCTCCTCCAGGTAGCATGTAAAGAATCTTTAAGCACTGTAAACTCTAGTCAGTAAGGGTGAAGTTTCCAATATCATCTTAACGTCCCCAAGTACTGTGACAAAAGGATATAGTGTCATCAGCCATACAGTATTATCATCCCCCAAGTTGTGGGGGATAACCAATGACATTGGCAATAGACCATAATGTCTGGGGTGGGGTGGGGGCAATCTAAGAAAATCCTTTTGTCAATGGCTCAAAGAAATATAATTCATTCCTATTATTGAGGGTTTGATTTGTTAGCATATTATGTCTTATTGGTATATTGTCACCCCATTATATGCTTACTTTATTTATACAGGTACATATTTTAGCAAACTTCTACACTACTAGGTTCTTATATGGAATTTCAAATGGCCTTTAGTGTTAGTTATCCCTTCACATATTGTTTCTTCTACCCTTCCCTCCCATCCTCCACCTCATTTAAACTCCTGTTCTAATTTGCACTTCTTCCCTTCATGACACTATAAATTATATCTCCCCTTTCTTGGAAGATTCTTACACCATTTTCATGCTTTACTAGATGCATATCCTCTGTGGATATTGTAAATGAAACACATACATTAAAAGTTAAAAACAGCATATAAGAAAAAATATACAATATTTGTTTTACCACATTCAGAATGATTATTACTAGCTCCATCTATTTACCTGAAAATTTTATGATTTAATTTTTTCTTAACAGCTGAATAATAATTCATTTTGTACCTGTACCATGTTTTCATTATCCATTCATCAGTTGATGAACATCTAGGTTATTTTCAACTTCCATGTATTTGAGCAAGTATCACTATAGTAAGAAAATAGAGTGCAGTTGTCAGCACTACCAGAAATGAAACATTCCACATTCCTGTCATCTGTTGTCATTTGTTTTACTAAACTTGGCTACTCTAACTAGGGTAATATGCAACCTACCATCCATCCCTTACTTCTTTCTTGAATCGTGACTAGTGGGTATTGACGTGTATTCATAATGCAATGTTATTCTTAAACCTAGAGAAATCCTTAGTTAAATTTTTATGAAAGCTTCATTTTAGAAACAATTTCAGAAGAGAAAGGGGGAAAAGATCCAGAAATTTAGTTGAAACAGACAGCAGTGTCCATAATTAGGAGTCAACAAAACGCCTGGTCTGAGATGGGACTCCAAGGTTTTAGAATCCTTGAATGTTAATTTAAAAAAAAGGCTGTCAGGACATAGACAGAACTATTGAGAGAGGATCACACACTCACTTGATGTTTCCAGAGAAGTCAAAATGATCTGTTGGTGGTCTCAAGCACTGTATTTTGGCAGAGGCTTTATCCTTCCTAAGCCTGAAATCTTTCGCTTTTCTGGAGGGACTGAGTGGTAAATGCATAGCTAATTTTTCAGACATCATCCTCTTCCAGTCCCGTCTTCTACCCAGGGAACAATTTAAAGACTTGAGATGACATTATTTGCTTAATGTTCCACTCTAAGTAAAATTGGCTGAATTCGCTTGTTAGGGGAAAGCACCAGAAGCAAGCTAATGATCAGTGAGTCAGCCACTTCTGATCTTCCAATTCATCTTTCAAAGTTCTAACTGGAGTGCACACTGGGGAACTTTGCACCTCGGCTCTAGCCAACATTTTATCTATTATATCTTATCTGATTTAACCTTTTCATTAAAAGTATTTGTTAAATTGGAAAAGTACAGAGAAGCCAAAGAAACAAAATGTAAAATCCCTACCACTGGAACACAAGCCACAGTTGATTATTCTGTTTATTTTATTTCAATCATTCCTGAGCGTGCATATACTTTAAAGTAATTGAAAAATGCAGAATAGCTTGGTTGATTACATTATTGTAGCCTTTCATTTTTCTTATTTTCATATTTGTTTCATTTCTCAAACAATTATTCTATTGAAAAATAGTATTTACATTTTAATATCAGACAATGAATTGCAGTTCAATGGTAGATTATTTTTGTAGCATGGAGAGATCCCCAGCACTACCGAGAGAAAAAAATAATGCCTCACCTACCACTCTGACACTGGGGTTTTGCAAGTTTCTTTCCCGTATTAGGTTGGTCATAGAGAGAATAACTTTTGTATAATTGCAGCCATACCTTCAGAACAATATCCGAGGTGCTACTTTCTCTTGTATTAATGAATACATTCCAAATTTCTAGGTAGTTTTCATCATTACTCTATATTTTGTAAACTATAAGAGTAATAAAATCACATTGCAGAAGATTTTAAAATTTAAATGAAGGATAAAAGTTTCTTTGAATCCAGATTTCAGAATAAAACCTGATTTGGAACATATATTTCTATGACATGCTTGATTTCCTGCTTAATAATTCCAAATATGTCAAGTCTTGATATGAGGACTTTTGCCTTCTCTTATTGTATCTTGTTTCACTGTTTGACCGTTACCTCCTCTAGGCCTGCTCCTTTCTGAAGGAGGATGGAGTGGGAGTGAAGCAGTGGAAAAGGTGGAGCTAAATGAATCTAGGAGGAATGCAGAGAGAGAAAACTGGGGTTAGGATTATTATATGACAGGAAAACACATTTTCAAGTAAAAAATACATAGAAAAAAGGATAAGGGGAGGGTTGAAGAGAACTTGAGGGAATGAGGTATTCGAGATGGAGGAAGGACAGAGAAGAGAACAAGGAAAGAGATGTCTTGATTAAGAGTGCCATTGTAGGGTTAGCAGAAACCAGGCTCTACAGAAATTCTCAGGAAACCACAAGGATGAACCAGCCTAAGACCTTAAGCAATAAAGGAGAGGGGGTCCGATTTTGACATTCCCTGTAATCAGACTGATGATTATCTTAAAGATCACCATAGGACCTTCATGCAGCAACTGATGGAAACAAAGGCAGAGACCCACATTGGAGACCCATAGTGGAAGAGTGAAAGGAATGTGAATATGAGCAAAGACGTCAAGAACATGAGGGGTTCACCCACAGAAACTGTTTTCCTGAGCTAATGGGAGCTCAACAACTCCAGTTGAACTGGGAAGGAACAAGCATAGGACCAAACTATTCCTTCTGAATGTGGTTCACAGTTGCATGGCTGGGACAGTGGCAACAGGATTTATGCCTACTGCGTGTACTGGCTTTTTGGGATCCTATTCTCTTTGGGTGTCACCTTGCTCAGCCTAGATATAGTAGGAAGGACCTTGGACTATCCAGAAAGCAATGTGCCTTACCCTCTTTGAGGATTAGATGTGGGTAGGGTGGGAGGGTATGTGTAGGGAATGGGAGGAGTGGGAGTGGAATTTGGATTGGTATTTTTTAAAAAATAAATCTAATAAATTTAAAAAAACAGATTCCAAATGTGTCTAATCCTATGGTGTGATCAAAGCTTGCATTTTGTGCTTTTTTAATAATATATATTATTTCAATTTGAAATATATATTGATTTCAATTTTGTAATTTGTTAGAGAAGTAATACCACAAAAGTACAGCACATTTAAAAACAGAAAGAATCAGTGAAACAAAGAACTGGTTCTTTGAGAAAGTCAACAAGGTTGACAAACCTTTATCCAAACTAATCAAAACACAGAGAGAGAACATGCAATTGACAAGATCAGAAATGAAAAGGGGAACATAACAACAGACACTGAGGAAATTCAGAAAATCATGAGGTCTTACTACAAAAATTTATATGCCACAAAGTAGGAAAATGTAAAAGAAATGGACTTGTTTTTAGATAAGTACCATTTA
>LOEQ01013060.1:0-23119 GCA_001685075.1 Bramus lutescens
AAAAGAAAACATGAAGCAGAAGGGAATAGTTTTGTGTTGGTAGAGATGCAGCAGAAATTTTAGGCAATGAAAATGGGGATGAATTTGATTATAAAAATATTATATGCAAATATGGCATTCCCAATCAATAAAAATGTATAAGCACTATTATCTCCAATCAGTTCCCTGTTACCATTTGCTCTGAAATTTATTGCAGATGCAAAGTTCGCAAATGTTTTCTACTAAAAGTTAGCAGTGGAATGTCGTTAAATAATTATGCGTATTACTTCAGTCACATTTTCAAAGTACACAGTTGACTATGTACTACCCATCTCTAAATGAGACATCTATAGCTCAAACCCTACATCCAGGGATCAGGAAATATTGTAGACAAGGGAGAGGAATGATTGTAAAAGACAGAGGGCCAGAAGGATTCTTGCAAACTAATGCCTTTTGAGCATGACAGAAGGTTGCACCTATGACCTCTCAGAAAATGGCTGCCTACAAAGAACCTTCACAAAACCACACCAGCTATTCAAGGGAGAATAGCTAGCAAGCTCCACTTCTAGTTGAAAAGATATAAGCAGTACATAGTTGTTGGAGGTGAAAAAGAGTCTATTTTCTTTAGGGGTAAAACCATTAACAAGGTCAAGAACAGGAGGTCAGATAGCTGCATCTTTCAGTCCTTATCAAAAGAGCTATTACTTTACAGTGGATGGTGGCTAACAGAAACTCACCACTTGTCAACATGTGGAGATTAAGATTAGATTGTGAAGTACACATCCTGAAGGTATCTATATTGCATCCCTCCTCCAAAAATTCAGGGATCACCATGAAAGTGGTGACCAAGTGGTCAGTCCAATATCCATGCCTATATGGATATTGCTAATTTGACTAAGTAGGCTACAGACACACAGACACATACACATATACATACAAAAAAATCACAAGAATGATATAAATTTAATAGGGGCATTGGGAGATGGTGGGAATTAAGGGGAGTAGAAAGGGTATACACAATGAAGCATCTAACACTCAAGTATGAAATTCTGAAATTAAAATGAATAAAAATATGAGAAAGACAATATTATTAATAAACGTTGTAAGAGAAAATGCTAACTCACAAGAACAAAATTACGACAACAGCTGTAAATCTTATCAGCCACCTCTAAAGTCAGGACTACATGGAATGATGTTTCAGTCCCAGAAAGAAATTGACTGTGAACTGAGATATTGCTGTATGCCAAACCAATCCTTAAAATTTTTAAGGAAATACTTCAAAACTAGAAAATCAAGGCAATTCATGAAACAAAACCACAAAGATAGAAAATAGAGGAATACTGTGCATATAGAAAGAAGAGGAAGAAGAAAAAGAAGAAGGGGATGAGGAGGAAGATGAACAAAAACAAGAGCAAGAAGAAAGAAGGAGGAAAGTGTGGTTGTTTGAATGAAAATGCTCCCCCCCGACTCATAGTGAGTGACACTATTAGGAGGTACTCTTACTAGATGTGTATTTGTCGAAAGAAATGTGTCACTGAGGTTTGAGGTCTCAGATGCTCAAGCTAGACCACTGTAACATTCTCTTCCTGCTGCCTGCTGATCCAGATGGAGAACTCTCAGATACTTCTCCAGCACCATGTCTGCCTGTCTGCCACCATGTTTCTCACCATGACAATAATGGACTAAACATCTGAAACTGTAAGTTGATCTCAATTGAATATTTTCCATTATAAGAGTGGCCAAAGTCATGGTAACTCTTCATAGCAATAGAAACCCAACTAAGAAAAAGAAGAAGAACAAGGAGGAAGAAAATGAAGCATAAAACAGTCTCATCTAATAAGCAAAGGAAAGTACATTTTAGAGCAGGACTAAATGAACAGAAGGAAACAGGGAAGAATCCATCATGTCTAATACTGTAAACTATAAACTTATGCTTACAACTGAGGAAGAAAACAACTATCAATAAACCAACAAGCCAGAGCAATAGCCCACAAAATCACATATAATAGAAATCTTATTTCAAAAATAGCTTTAAATGCACATAAATTCAAATCACTAATTAAAAGATGCATACTGAGTTGATTGAAAAACAAATCTAGCCATATCTTGTCTCCAATAATTATATTTCATTGGCAAAGATGTAAAATACAGAATTAAAGGATGGAAATGAACCTACAGATAAAATTTATTTGGATTTTTAAAAATCTGTTTTGTTTTTTTTAATTATCTATATATTCTAACCTTTAAGTTACTATCAGGTGTGTAGGTGGCAAGATTGTTACCATTCTACATGCTGTATCCTTGCTCAATTGACAATTTCTGCTGCTGTACACCAACTTTAATTTCATGACATCCCAATTTGTAACTCTTTATTCCTTTATCAACTGGGGTACTGTTTAGAAGGACAAGGTCTACCCTTATGTCTTAAAGCATGCTCTCTACTTTTTTATCAAACAGTTTGAACATTTTATATATTAAATCCTTGATACTTTTGGTATTGATTTTTTCTGGTGAGAGGTCAAGATCTTCGTTATTTCACATGTAGGAATCCAATTTCCCAACTTCATCTTTGAAGATGCTTTATTTTTTCAATGAGAATATTTCTATAACAATGGAAATGGTGAATTCCAAACACGACAAAATAAAGTATAATAAGATAAAGGAAAAAAACCGTACTAAAGTTGGACATGGCAGAACAACAGAAGGAAAGGAGACCCAAGAATAGATACAAATCAGAGACCCACTTGTTCTCCCAGTCAATTCTTCCATAAAAATACTAAACTGGGTATAATAAATACACAGAAGACCTGGTACAGACCCCAGCAGGTCCAGTGCTTTCTGCTTCAGTCTCTGACCTCATATCAGACTTGCTTAGTTGATTCAGAGAGCCTTGTTTTCGTGGTATCCTCCATCCCCTCTGGCTCTTACACTCTTTCTGTCTCATTTTCTCCAGAACCCTGAGCTCTGATGGTAGGGGTTGGATGAAGACATTTCACTTAGACTCCCTCTCTATGGATAATGTCTGACTGTGAGTCTCTATATTCCCATCTGCTGCAGGAGGAAGCTTTTCTGATTATGGATAAATAAGGCACTGATCTATGGGTATAATGGAATATCATTAGGAGTAATTTTATTAATCCTTTTAATAGAGCAGTGGTGTTTGGTTTTACCCTAGGTCACAGGGCTATCTAGTCTCTTGTTCTTGGTTATGGAAGTAGTATTGGATATAGGTTCTTTCTTGTGGAGTGGGCCTTAAATCAAATCAGACACTGGTTGACTTCTCACATGTTTTGTGCCGCCATCTCCCTATCATATCATCCAGGTAGGGAAGATTTTCAGTCAAAAGCTTTGTGGCTGGGTTGCTTTCCACATTTCTCTTTCAGTAGACTACAGAGTTCTTTTCCTCACCAAAGAAACTACAGCATAGGGGTAAAGGCTCAATATAGGCATCAACTCAACTTCTCCATGTTCAATGAGTTGTATGGGTGTTATCCTTGACAATGAGACCCTACTGTCAATTTAGCAAACCTTTGTCTCAGCAAGAGCCTGGGTGTTTTAGGGATTAATATGGAACTTCTTTGGCCAACAATGCAATTGAATGAAACCCATTTCCACCACTGGAATCCTCACATGGTGACAAGAGATAACCTGTGGAGACTCTATATTCCCCATTACTAGGAGTCCTCATTGGGGTCACCTTCACACAGTCCAGGAAGGACCATTGCACTAGGTTTCCACACCTTACCCCAAAAGCTTCCCATTTCCAGCTGCCTCTCCCTGTACTCTACCCTTCCACCCTATGATCCCGCTTGATTTCCCCACTCCCATCCCCATCCGTCCCAGTAAGGCAGTAAAATCTATTCTATTTTCCCCTCCTGGGGAGATAATGCATACTCCCTAGACCACTCCTCTTTATCTAACCTATCTGGATATATGAATTGTAGCTTGGTTATCATTTACTTATTGGCTAATAGCCCCTTACAAGGGAACACACACCATATTTATCTTTAAGTGTTTGGGTTATATCATTCAGAATGATTTTTTTAAAGTTCCATCAATTTGCCTGCAAATTTCAGTATGTCATTTTTGACAGCTAAGTGGGTTTACTCTAAGATAATTTTATGCAATATGCTTATTATTTTAAATAGCTTTACTTATTTATTTACTTTAATCCAGGCCCCCATTTTCCAGTTTCTCCTCTCCTCTCAGTCCCAACCTATACACACTTCTGTTCTCATCGACTCTTCTGTTTCTGTTCAGGATAGGGCAGGTCTCCCATGAGTATCAACAAAACATAGCATGCCAAGTTGTAGTAAGACTAAGCATCTCCCCATGTATTAAGGCTAGCCAAGGATACCCAGCATGAGGAATTGGATCCCAAAAGCCACTAAAAAGTCATAGGCATTGCCTATTCCCACTCTTAGGAGTCCCACAAGAAGACCAAGTGACACAGTTGTGACATATCCAGAATCTCTAGATCAGTCCCACGCAGGCTCTCTAGTTGTCATTTCAGTCTCTGTGAGTCCCTAGGAGCCCAGGTTAGTTGATTCATGAGTTTTCTTGTGGTGTCCTTAAATCCTCTGGCTCCTACAATCTTTTCTCCCCCTCTTCTGGAAGATTCTCTAAGAACTGTCTAGTGTTTGACTATGGGTCTGCATCTCTTTCCATCAGTTGCTAGATGAAGCCTCTCTGATGAGAACTTGACTAGTCACCAATATGGTCACAAGAGATGGCCAATTCATGCCATGTATCCAATATTGCTAAGAGTCTTAGCTGGGGTCATCCGTGTGGATTCCTTGGAATTTCCCTTGCCTTAGGTTTCCACCTGACCCCGGAATGAACCCTCATTTCAGTAGTCACTTTCACTACTCTCCCTCTCTTCTGCACCCACCCCCAGCTTTATTGCTCATGTTCCCATCTCCACCCATTGTCAGTCTACTCACTAAATATCTTCTATTCCCCTTTTGAGGAAAATTCGGGCATCCCTTCATAGTTTCTGCTTGTTACCTAGTCTCTCTGGGTCTCTCTATTATAGCACTGATCAGCTAATAGCCACTTATGAGTGAGTATGTACCATATTTGTTTGTCTTTCTTGATCTGGGTTACTTCACTCAAAATGATTTTTTTCTAGTTCCATCTATTTGTCTTCAAATTTCCCAATGTCGTTGTTTTTAACAGCTAAGTAAAACTGCATTGTGTAAATGTATCACGTTTTCTTTAGCCATTCCTTCCTCATTTGATGGACATAGGTTGTTTCCAGGTTGTAACTGAAGCTGGGGAGCTTTCATGGTACTGAACTAGGCCCTCTGTATGCTGGCAGCAGTTGCATAGCCTGGATTTTTTGTGGGGCTCCTGGCAGTGGGACCAGGATCTATCCCTGAATCATGAGTTGGCTTTTGGAGTCTATTCCATATGGTGGGATGCCTTGCTCAGCCTTGATTCAGGGGAGAGGGGCTTGGTCTAGCCCCAACTGAATCTGCCAGGCTTTGTTGACTCCCCATGGGAGGTCTACCCTTTCTAAGAAGTGGACGAGGGTGAAGTTAGGGGAAGGTGTGGGGAAGATAGAAAAGGGAATGAAGGGGAAGCTGTTGTTGGTGTGTAAAATTAATTTAAAAAATAAAAAATAAAATAGAAACAAGACAGTTATAAACATAATTGAGCAAGTGTCTGTGTGGTATGATTGAACATCTTTTGGATACATGCCCAAGAGCTTGGTCTTGTGGTAGATTGATTCCCAGTATTTTGAGAAAACACCAAACTGACTTCCAAAGTGGTTTATGACTTTGCACTTTCACCAGCAGTGGAGTAGTGCTCCTCTTGCTCCACATTGCCTCCAGTATGAGCTGTCACTTGTGGTTTTGATCTTAGCTATTCTGACAGGTGTAAGATGGAATCTCAGAGTCGTTTTTATTTGCATTTCTATAATGGTTAAGGATATTGAACATCCTCATAAGCGTTTCTCAGTCATTTGAGATTCTTCTGTTGAAAATTTTCTGTTTAAATCTGTGTCCCCTTTAAAGTGGAATATTTGATTTATTGATATCTAC
Organism: Bramus lutescens; assembly: GCA_001685075.1. Lineage (NCBI taxonomy): Eukaryota > Metazoa > Chordata > Mammalia > Rodentia > Cricetidae > Bramus > Bramus lutescens. Next base: position 6,027 of record LOEQ01013060.1, read on the forward strand.
TTTCTTGAGTTCTTCATATATTTTGGGAATCAGCCCTCTACCAGAAGTGAGGTTAGTGAAAACCTTTTCCCATTCTGTAAGCTGCTGCTTTGTCTTTTTGATGGTGTCCTTTGCTTTATAGAAACGTCTAAATTTCATGGGGTCCCATTTATTAATTGTTGATCTTAGTGCATGTTCTATTGATGTTCTGTTCAGAAAGTTGCCTCATGTGTTAATGCATATGAGATTATTTCGCACTTTTCTTCCATCAGATTTAGTGTATTTGGATTTATGATGTGGTCTGTGATCCATTTGGACTTGACTTTTGTAACGGGTGATAGATAGATATGGATCTATCTGAATTCTTCTACATGCCATCATCAGCACTATTTGTTGAAGATACTTTCTTTTTCCCATTTTATAATTTTGGCTTTGAAAATCAGGTATCCACAGGAGTGTGAATTTATGAATGGGTCTTTAATTCAAGTTCAGTGGTCCACCTGTGTGGTTTTATGCTAATATCATGCTGTTTTTACTACTATAGCTCTGTAGTAAAGCTTAAAGTCAGGAATGGTGATAATTGCAGACGTTTAATGAACAAGATTTAACATTTTTTTGAATAGCTATCCTGAGTTTTTTCTTTTTCCATATGAAATTGAGCGTTGATGTTTCCAGGTCTTTAAAGAATTGTGTTGGGCTTTTGATGGGCATTGCACTGAATCTGTAGATTGCATTTGGTGAGATGATTATTTTATTATGTTAATTCTCCTATATCGATGAGCATGGGACATCTTTCCATCTTCTGATATCTTCCTCAATTTCTTTCTTCAAAGATTTGAAGTTATTACCATACAAGTCATTCACTTGCTTGGTTAGCGTTAAACCAAGATATTTTATATTATTTGAGGCTACTATAAAGGGTGTTAATCCTCTGATCACATTTCATCCTGTTTATTATTTTTAAATAGGAGGGCTAATGTTATTTTTTAGTTAATCTTGCATCCAGATGTAGGAGTTCCCTGGTAAAATTTTGGGGGTTACTTATGTACACTATCATAACATCTGGGAATAATAATAATTTAACTTCTTCCTTTCCAATTTGTGTCACCTTGATTTCCTGTAGTTATCTTATTGCTCTAGCTAGAAAAATCAAGTACTATGTTGATTAGGTATGGAGGGAGTAAACAACCTTGTGTTACAGAATTGTTTTGAGTTGTTCTGTGTTTAATTTAATGTTGGCAATCACCTTGCTGTATATTGCTTTTATTATGTTTGAGTATGTCACTTGTATCCCTGAGTTCTCAAAGACTTTTATCATGAAGGACTTTTGAATTTTTATCAAATGTTTTTCAAAATTTAATGAGATGATCATGTGTTTTTCTTTCTTTAAGCTTGTTTATATGGCGGATTACATTGACAGATGTTTGCATGTTGAGCCATCCCTGCTACACTGGGATGAAGTCTACTTGGTCATGGTGGGTGATTTTTTTGATGTGTTCTTAGATTTGGTTTGTCAGTGTTTTATTTAGTGTTTTTGCATCAATGTTCATAACTAAAAACAGTCTACAATTTTTTTTCTTTGAGTCTTTGTGTGGTTTAGGTATCAGGGTGCCTGTAGCCTCACAGAAAGAATTTGTCAATGTTCCTTCTGTTTATATTTTGTGGAATAATTTAAAGAGTATTAGTATTAGCTCTTTTTTGGAAGTCTGGTATAATTTTGCCTTAAAACCAGCTGGTCCTGGGCTTTTTTTTGGTGGGGAGAATTTTAATGATTATTTTATTTCCTTTGAGTTTATTGGTCTATTTAAAATGTTTATCTGATCTTGATTTGACTTTGATAAGTGGTATCTATCAAGAAACTTTTCCATTTTATAATATTTTCCAATTTGTGGAGTATAAGTTTTTGAAGTATGACCTAATTATTCTCTAGATTTCCTCAGTCTGTTGCTATGCCCCCTTTCTGCTTCTGATTTTGGTGATTTGGATGTTCTTTCTCTGCCTTTTAGTTAGTTTGGATAAGGGTTTGTATATTTTGTTAATTTTCTCAAAAACCAAATTGTTGCTTTATTGATTCTTTGTGTTGTTCTCCTTGTTTCTATTTTAATTTTATTTTATTTACTTTTCTTAAGAATAAAAGACCAGATTTAATGAGCAAGCAACTCCTGGTGATTCTTGGAGAAAACAAGCAGGAGAGAAATCACCTTTTCTTTTTTATTGACTTCAGTCCTCAGTTTATTTCCTGCCATCTACTCCTCCTGGGTGAGTCTACTTCATTTTGTTCTAGATCTTTCATGTGTGCAGTTAAGTTGCTAATATGAGATTTCTCCAAATTTTCATGAAGGCATTTAGTGCTACCAACTTTGCACTTAGCACCATTTTTATTGTGTCCCATAAGCTCAGGTATGTTGGCGTTTATTTTCATTGAATTACAGGAAGTCTTCAACTTTTTTCTTATTTCTTCCGTGACTCAGTAGTAACTCAGTAGAGAGTTGTTGATTTACCATGAGTTTGTAGGTTTTCTGTTGTTACCGAAATTCAGCTGTTATCCATGGTGGTCCCATAAGATACATGGGTTATTTCAGGTTTTTTTTTTTGAGTCTTTTGAGACTTGATTTGTTGTTGAGTACATGGTCACTTTTGGAGAAGGATCCATGAAGTGCTGAGAAGAACATTATATTTAGGTGAAATGTTTTGCAAATATACATTAAGTCCATTTGAGGCATAACTTCTGTTAGTTCCATTATTTCTCTGTTTAGTTTCTGTCTGCATGACCTATCTGTTTGTGACAATGGGGTGTTAAAGTATTACCACCATTATTGTGTGGAGTTCTATGAGTGATTTAAGCTTTAGTAATGTTTCTTGTGGGTTCCCATACATTTGGGTCATAGATGTTCAGAACTGAGACATCAATTGGGTGGATTTTTCCTCTGATGAATATGAAATGACCTCTCAATTTCTTTTGATTAATTTTGATTGGAAATCTATTTTGATAGATATTAGGATAGCTACACCAGCTTGATTCTTAAGGCCAATTGATTAGAAAATATTTTTCCAATTCTTTACTCTGAGGCAATGTCTATCTTTTATGTTGAAGTATGTTTCTTGTATGCAGTAGAATAATGGATCTTATTTTCATATCCGTTCCATTAGCCAGTGTCTTTTTATTGGCCTATTAAGTCCAAAGATGTTGAGGGATATTAACAACCAATGATTTTTAATTCAAATTATTTTCTTGTTTTTAGTGGTTGTGTGTGTGTGTGTGTTTATGTGTGTGTGTGTGTTTGTGTGTGTTTATGTGTGTTTCTTTGCCTTCCCTTCTTGGGTTTTGCTGATGCGAGTTTATCTGTTTCCTGTGTTTTTGTGGATGTAGTTAACTTCCTGGAGTTGGAGTTTTCCTTCTAGTACCTTCTATAGGTCTGGATTTGTGGATATATATTTTTAAAAGTAACTTTGTCATGGAATATAATGTTTTATCCATCTATGTTGATTGACAGTTTTGCATATAGTAGTTTGGGCTGATATCAACTGTCTCTTAGAGTCTGTAAGACATCCACCCAGGTCCTTCTGGATTTTGGGGCCTCCATTGAGAACCTGGTGTGATTTTAATAGGTCTGTCTTTATATGTTACCTGGTCTTTATTCCTTTCCACTTTCAGTACTCTTTCTTTGTTCTGTATGTTTAGTGTTTTGATTATTTTGTGTAGAAGGGATTTTCTTTTCTGATCCTATCTATTTGGTATTCTGTAAGCTTCATGTACTTTTATAGGCATCTCCTTCTGTAGGCTGGAAAATTTTTCTTCTATGATTTTGTTAAATTTATTGTCTGGGATTTTGAGCTGGATTTCTTCTCCTTATATTCCTTTATTCCTTTATTTTCTGTTTTCAAAGTAGCCCAGATTTCCTTGATTTTTCCTGTTAGGAATTTTTTTAGAGCTAACATTTTCTTTGACTGATGAATCTATTTTCTCTATCATGTCTCCAACTCCTGAGATTCTCTCTTCCATCTCTTGTATTCTATTGGGGATACTTTCATATGTCATTCTTGTTCACTTACCCAGATTTTCTATTTCCAGGATTCTCTCTATGGGTTTTTTATTGCTTCTATTTTCATTTTCAGGTCTTGAATAGTTTTCTTCATCTATTTGTTTTTTCTTGGCTTTGTTTTAGGGATTTATTGATTTTTTTCAATTTTTGTTGTTGTTGTCTTTTCTTCAATCTCTTTTGTAATTTTATTTAAATACCTTTGTTCATTTATTTTACATACCAACCAGTTTTCCCTCCCTCCTCTCCTCCCATTCCCTCCCCTTTCCCACCCACCCCTCCCCATTTGCTCCTCCTTCATCCCTATTCAGAAAAGGGCAGATCTCCCATGGACTTGCCCAAAGCATGGCACATCAACATGGGGCAGGACTGAGCTCCTTCCCTTATGTTAAGGTAATCCAGCATGGGGACCAGGTTACCAAAACGTAGATAAGCGCCAGGAAGAGGTCCAGATTTCACTGTTAGAAGCCTTACTAAATGACCAAGCTACACCATTGCCACCACCTGCAGATGGCCTAGGTTGGTCTCATGCAGGCTCCCTAACTGTTGGTCCAGCTTCCATTCATATCCCTCTTTTCAGGACATCTTTTGTAGTTGGAAGTTTCTGTCCTGCCCGATCCCATAGTTGTTCATCCAAAAGAAATATGAAGAGGCTTGGATTAATTATAAACTGTTTGGCCTATTTGCTCAAGCTTATTATTAACTAGCTCTTATAACTTACATTAATCCATAATTCTTATCTATGTTTAATCACACAGCTTGATCCTTTTTTTAATAAGGCATTCTCATCTTCCTTACACTGTGTCTGGCTGGTTACTGTGTCCCTGCCTTTCCTCTTCCCAGAATTCTCTTATTCTGATTGCTCTGCCTATACTGCCTGCCTGGCTACTGGTCAATAAGCATTTTATTAAACCAATATGAGTGGCAAATCTTTACAGGGTACAAGAGCATTATCCCCCAGCATTTCCTTTTTTTCTCCAAAACAAAAACCCTAAATAAAATCTCTTTTAACTTTTATCCTTACCATTAACCTTAACAACTTGTAACCTACATGCTAAATAAAGACAAACATCCATAATCTACTTTAGGGGAATGTGTGTTGTTTTCTAGGTTAATTCCTAGATTGGGGGTGCTTGTAATCTTATAGGGATCCAAAGAAAATTTAGAATTATGGTCAAGTCCTGACTAGGCTTGTGAGAACTTGTCCTGACTAGTTCTGTGAGGCTGGACCATCTCAACCAGCAACTTTAAAGCTGTTTTGGATGCAGAAGTCAGTAGAACTGCAACAAAGGGGCTCTGAAACATAGGATTATTTGGGTCATCTATACACACTGAAGATTTTTCATGGGTTCCACCTCGATCTAAACTTAATTTTCTTAACCAATAATAAAGGCACAGTCTCTCATTTCCTGTGGAAACAAAAGAAAAACTTATTATCCAAAGTAACATATCTTTTGACTTAAATTTGGAAGGCAAGGCATTTTCAAAATATATAGGCTGGATTAACCTAGCAACATTTATAAGCAAATGCCTTTTAGCAGCTGTTGCTCCTTCCTCAGCTGTCAAACAATTCAAAGACAACACAATAACATACAGTATCCAGATTCTCTGTGAGTTTTCCATCTTTATATGTTTTTACTCTATTTCTTTTATTTTATATGTATTGATTTATTGATTGATTGATTGACATAAAGTATCTCTGTGTATCTTTGGCTGTCCTGGAATTCTCTGTGTAGACCAGGCTAGCTTCAGACTCACAGAGATCTGCCTGCCTCTGCCTCTCAAGTGCTGGGATTAAGGGTGTGTGCCATTACACCTGACAAATCTATTTCTTTTTTAAAAGAACTTTCTCTATCCTTTTCCCTTTAAACACACTGTACACTGTTTAGAGATTTTTTTGTCTGAATCTGTCTTTACTGTATTTCTCTCTTTTTCTGACTGCATGAATCTTTAATCTACTAAGCAAAATCGCTGTAGATTTGGCAGCTGGATTTCACCCCATTCCTTAGATTTTTGATGGTGTAACTTCATTGCAGAGGTACTAGCAGGAGTCACCTTTATTGCCACAACTCTGTGGAGTTTCTAGGTTCATGGTGCCACCAAGAAGCATGATGCCAGCTGCTCATAAACACCATTTAACTGTTTGGTAGCAGAGCCTCTTAAAACAGCTGTGAGGTTTTTGTTCCTAATGCTGAGTCAGGAATCCTCTCTTAAAGGAGCTATGCCTCTGCTTACCACCAGCAAAGAGATCCTAGCAAAGGAAAGATAGTTACAAGAAGCTGAACTTAATTCTTTTCTTGTCTGTCTAGAATCCTTTTTAAAAACATTCTCAGGCTTTATGTGGAAATCATTGCCAAATATTTGGGTGCCATTTGTATATGCAAGTTTCTGTCCCACCTGGTCCCATAGCCATTCAGTCTCAAAGAAGGTTCTTGTTTTGAAATGAGAAAAAGGGAGATATAGGTATGATAGGAAAAAGGATAGATTATTGAATCTACTCTGAAAAGAAGAAAGGGAGCATATAAATATGATAAGATAAAAAGGTATATTACTGAATCTGTTTTTAACAAGCAACTACTAGTTTTAAATGTTTTACATTGGATTGCCCTTTTGTATCTTGTATACAAATCTTATATATTGATACAAATTTGAGATTAATTTTTGTTAAAACATAGTGTACATGTGTTTCTAATCTTGTTCACACTATTATGCCTATATAGCTCATTTAACAATGTAATGCAAATTTCTAGTCTCTCAAAGTTATTATTACAATAATAAGAATTACAATAATAATAATTGGAATAATAAGGAAATGTAGGTTAGTAATTTGTTACCTATTATGATCAAACTTGTATTCACATTAGATATGTTTTCAAGATCAAACAAAGATATATTTTAGATAGACAGATCATCTTCAGACACTTCAGAGATCTACAGAATATGGCATTTAAGATGTTTTAATAACATAGGTTCTTTTTGATGACAATGAGACATGTCCACTCTTGGCAGCACCAATCTACTTCAGAGAAGATAAGAGATATCAAAGAAACTCCACATGGAGTTTACTTTCTTTGTGGCAAAAGTAAATCACTGGGAAAGAAAATGCCCTTGCCTCAACTACTCACAGTATGCTCAGTATGCTGTCCTAATAGGACAAGCAGAACACAAAAGAAAGTGACTGCCAAACATTGTCAAGACAAGGAGGCNCAGAGATCTACAGAATATGGCATTTAAGATGTTTTAATAACATAGGTTCTTTTTGATGACAATGAGACATGTCCACTCTTGGCAGCACCAATCTACTTCAGAGAAGATAAGAGATATCAAAGAAACTCCACATGGAGTTTACTTTCTTTGTGGCAAAAGTAAATCACTGGGAAAGAAAATGCCCTTGCCTCAACTACTCACAGTATGCTCAGTATGCTGTCCTAATAGGACAAGCAGAACACAAAAGAAAGTGACTGCCAAACATTGTCAAGACAAGGAGGCACAGCCCTTCAGAATATCCTACTTTACAGAAAGTTGTCAGATATGCTAAGCATGCAAGCTAAAGATAGATACCCCAACTTTGCAGAGGAACTTTGGGTGACTGTCCAGGCAGCCAGCCATTTCTGCCATTTCTCACATTTTTTGGAAGTTGTTTGTTTGTGCTTCCTGCTTTCTCAGTTTATATATCCTTTTTTGGGTCTCTGAGGGAGTTGAAGAGTAGATAGTTATAGTTTTCCTTGTTTACCTGATACAGAAAGCAAGTTATTATAAAATGTAAATTAAGTACAAGACTTTGGACTCACCAAGATAGCATACATATGGAGTATTTTCTCTGAATTTGTCAAATGCAAATGGACTAGAAATTGTTGATGTATGTATTGCCAGTATATATTACATACAGTGATTGTATTTGTTATATTTGTTGTTTTAGTAGACTAGTTATAGTCTTTTTATTTATTTTAGCTATTTATTTTAGACAAAAATGGGAAATATAGAGGTATTTTATTTGTATTTTAATAAATAAAGCTTTCCTCAAGATCAGAGAGTAAAACAGCACCACTGATCATCCTTATGGACAAGTCAAGGGTGACATACACCTTTAATCTCATTAATCATACTAGTTTGCCAAAGAAACTGGATGGTAGTAGTGCACGCCATTATCCCAGTATTACAGAAGAATATAAGATGGGAGGAGACAGATTTCAGACTCAGTCTCATTCTGAGTATTCCTGGAGGCAGGATCACCATTTTTAGACTGAGGTAGAGGTAAGAGACAATGGCGAGCTGCCTTGCTTTTGACCAGAAGTCCAACTTGGGGTTATAGACAGAGACCCAAAAATAATATTGTGCTACAATCTATCATCTTCATAAAGTCATTTTAAGGTCCTTTTCTTGTGCTTCATCTGTTTTGGATTTTCTTACTGTCCTAGGATAGCCAGACTCTGATGATGCCATATGGCCCTTTCTGTTATTGCCCAGGCAAGGTACAATGCCTGTTCTCCTCAGTGCAATGGCTGGTGCGGGGTGGGAACAGCTCTCCCACTCTCATGGCCTCTCCACATTCCTTAGGTGGCAAGGGGTCATGGGTTAGGGCGTCTATCACTTGCCCATTCCACTATATGGCAGATGAGGGATGTGTCTAGGTCTCCCATATCATGTTCTCAGAGCTCTTTCACCTGTGCCCTTGTCAACATAGTCAGCTCTACTGTGCTGCTCGGGAGAAATGTGGGCGAATTTTCTCAGGTGCTGCAGCTGATAAGGGGCTGAATCAGCTCCTCCACTTGCCATAGGTGGCAAGGGTTGAGGAGGGAGGGTATCTTCTCCTCTCCCATGGCACCAGTTCTCCCACTCTCACACCCTCAAGGCTGGCTCCCTATCTTCCCCATGCCCCTGTGAACAGAGAAAGCTCTATTGTGCTGTGTAGAGGAGGTGCAGGACCTGTTCTCTGACAAGTTCTCCTTAGTGTTGCAGCCAGTGGGGGGTAGGGTCAACTCTGTGCAGCCCTATCATCTTTACTTTGATGTTAACAGGAGCCACAAATCGGCATAGATCCATACCATGGACACAAACATGGGCTTTGGCGGGAACTGAGGCCCAGACATCACCAGAGCCCCAAGTGGCAAGCAAGCCACTCACCTCAGGCTGCTCTTCACCACTTTAAACTTTTAATATCTGCCTCTCTCCATAGGACATGAACCATTCTGTCTCTGCCTCTCTCCCTTACCCCACCATATATTTGCTCACCATAATAGTGCCACATGGCACTGGGCAGCCTGTGTTTTCTCCATGTTACCTAGGGCAGACCAACCTGGAAAGCTTCTTGGGACTCCTTGTCCTGCTCAGTTGTAATAACAAGGATCCTATTTTCTAATCCAATCTTCCAGTTCATGCATTCAGATAGAGAAATTGAGATCATTAATATTCAGTGATTCTATTGAAAGATATGTCCTGATGCCCATCATTTTGCCATTCTTTGATGCTTCATGTATATTAGTTCTCTATTCCTTGTTTTAGTTTTTTAAAATTATTTTCAATACAACATATTCTGATTCTATTTTCTGTCCTCCAATTCCTCCCAGATCCTACCCATCTAACTTTGTGGTCTTCTTATTTCTCAAAAAAATGAAGAAAAACAGCAAAACAAAAATCAAAGCAAACAGACTAAAACAAAAGAAAATCAATAAGACAAAAAAAGACCAAAACAAAAGTGTACAAAATATCATGCTGCCCATTTTCTTTGGCCAAATACTCCTGGGCATGGGAACTGCCCTGGAATGTGTTTTATATACTCAGAAATACTCCATTGAAGAAAACTGACTTTCCCTTTCCCAGAAGTCATCAATTGCAAATAACTTCTTGGTTAAGAGTGACACTTTGTTCCAAATCCCCTTCTAAGTAGACCTTTTTTCTAATTGAGTTATTGTCCTGTTTTTAACCTGCAGCTGCTTCTATGTGTTTATCTTTCTATTTAGGGCACAGTATTCCTTAAAGTGTGTTTACATGCTTATCTTGGAGACAGCAAATTCTTTATCATGTTTCTGTCATGGAAAGTTTTAATTTCTCCAAATTTATGACTGAGTTTTGTCATGTTTACTAACTGGGGTCAGCAATTGTGTTTTTTCCGAACTTGAAATGCATCTTCCCAAACCCTATTGAGTTTGACATTTCTGATAAACTCTGGGGGCAGGAGAGATGACTCATTGGTTAAAATCACATGATGCTTTCCAGAGGACCAAAGTTCAATTCCAAGCACCCATTTTAGGCACCTCAGAATCATTTGAATTACAGCTACTGGAGGACAACTTTGGCCTCTGCAGCATCTTTACTCTTGTGTACATATATGTGAATGCATGCAGACATACACACACACACAAGTAAAAATAATAAAATAAAATAAATAAACAGTTACACAAGAGAGATCAAAGTTTAAGCTGCCACATGGTTAGGGTAAGGATCTTGATTCAGACTAGACAAGACACACTGTGAATGAGACTCTTTTTGGGGGTCTTGTCTTGGAGGGTCAGAGTGTAGGGTTGGTGGAGGTATAAGATGAAAGTCCTGGGTTAGGTTCAGCAAAACAATTCATACATAAAGCTCCTAGTTAGACCTAGGTCAAGAGTTCTTATAGATGTGACTCCTTCCCAGAATTGGAGGGGCAGTACATAAGAGTTCTGTAGAATGATCAGTCTGGCCAAATATCTGCAGTCATGCAATAGTGTTATTGTTATTTTGGGGTTTGCCAACACTTGTTCAGCTGGACTTAAATCCCACTCAGTAGGAAACTCATGCCTTGCACGTTAAACTTAGTCAACTCTTCATGAATGGAGAAGTCATAATACTGGAGGAAAACCTGCCAGTGTTGTTTCCTTAAACCAACGTAATTTCTATTTTCTAGATATTTATTCCTATACATAAAAATAACTATAACTTTCAACCCCAATTAAAAAATAGTTTTGCAGGAGATACATAGTACTTCAGAGATCTACTACTGGTCAGAATGCAGAGAGTATATAACAACAGGGTGACCAACCACAATTCATACATCTACAACACAACTCATATCCTTGTGAGGCCCTATTAGTCATACATTACAGTCTACCATGGTGTGGCAGATCTCTCCAAGCTCAGCAACCTGGAGGACTCCCTCCCCTGGCAGGGGGCTTCCTGCTCTCAGTCTGTCCTTGTCCAGAGAATATCTCTGGGCCCAGATGCCAGGCTTACCTCTGTTGTGACTCTTGACACATTCTCCTGGTAAAAAAAAAATCCTTCTGCTTCCCATATGGTAACTAGACTTGTAATAGGAGCCTCATGATAGGAATGCTTTGTTTGATGGATGAAAATTAGGTGATTCTTCAGCCTCTGTCCCCATGCTTTATATCTCCCCTCATTCTGGAATAAAGTTAAATTGTCTCACTAAAGTTGTGTCCAAGTAGGGTATTTCTACCATGTTTGCAGGTGGTACAAAGCTCTCTGTTCCTAGTTTTGCCCCTTTGTTCTCATGAACTGGTGGCAAATGTGCTGCAAGGGAAAAGAGGACACCACACTATACCTAAGGCTCAGGCATTATTGCATAAAAAGAGGCAACCGAGACCCAGAAAGATGGGCATGGTATGTACTCACTCATAAATGGATACTAGCTGTATAGTAAAGGATATTGAGCCTATAGTTCATGATGCTAAAGAAGCTACGTAATAGAGAGAACCCACCTGGAAAGGAGAAATAGCCAGTCAGTTGATTCTGTGGGTTATGTTCTTGTGGTGTCCTGATCCCTCTGATTACTCTGATCCTTCCTCCCCTACTACATGGGATTCCCCTAGCTCTACCTAATGTTCAACTGTGGGACTCTTCATCTGCTCCCGTAAGAGTAGTATATCTGGGTATTGAGGTAAATCCATTCCCAATTTTCTAACATACAAGCATATTGATTTCCAAGTGTCTGTACAGGTTTGAACTCCCACCAGCAGTGGAGGAGTGGTTCCCTTGATCCGCTACCTCAACAGCAATGATTGTCACTTGTGTTTTTGATCTTAGCCATTCTCACAGGTATAAGAAGGAATGTTAAAATTATTTTGGCTGGCATTTCTCTGATGGCTAAGGATGTTGAAGACTTCTTTAAGGGATTCTTTGTCATTTGAGTTTTCTTCTATTGAGATTTTTGTTTAGATATCTACTCAATTTTTAAATTGATTTACTTAGTTTTTGAGTTATTTGCATATTTCAGACATTACCCCTCTGTCAGATGTGGAGTTGGTGAAAATCTTTTTCCATTCTGTGGACTGCCTTTTTGTTCTATTAATTGTGACCTTTGCCATAAAAAAGTTTTTAAGTCTCATTCAATCACATTTATTAATTGTTGGTCTTAGTGCCTGTACAATTGATATTCTTTCTGTTTAGGAAGTTGTCCCCTGTGTCAATGCATTCAAGGCTATTCCCTACTTTCTCTAATAAAACTTAAAACACACCAATGTATATCACATATTAACAGTAGGAGTCTTCAATACCCCGGGACTCATACCAATGGAATGGTCATACAGACAAAAACTAAACAGAAAAATAGTGGAGTTAAGAGATGTTATGAATCAAATGGACCTAGCAGACTTCTACAGAATATTTCACCCAAACACAAAATAATTTACCTTCTTCTCAGTGCTTCAAGAAACATTCTCTAAAACTGACCATATGCTCGATCACAAAACCAGTCTCAACAGATACAAGAAGATAAAGTAAGCCCCTATAGCCCGCCAAACCATCACCTATTAAAGCTGGATACCAAGAGCACAAGAAATAACAGAAAGCCTACAAACTCATGGAAATTGAACAGCTCCCTACTGAAAGACTACTGGGTCAAGACAAAAATACAGAAAGAAATTAAATACTTCTTATAATTCAGTTCAACTGAATATACAACATATTCAAACTTATGGAGCACAATGAGAGCTGCACAAAGAGGAAAGTTCATAGCACTAAGTGCCTTCATAAAGAAATTTCAGAGATCTCATACTAGCACACCTGAAAGCTCTAAAACAAAAATGATCAAACAGTGGACCCAAGAGGATTAAATGGCAGAAAATAATCAAACTCAGGGCTGAAATTAATAAAATACAAGCAAAGAAAACAATACAAAGAATCAATGAAACCAGGTTGGTTCTTTGAAAAAATCAACAAGATAGACAAATCCTTAGCCAATATAACTAAAGACAGATAGAGAATACCCAAGTATAGTTTCTGTACAATTTTCAATTTTAATAGAGGGATTTTCTTAGGCATCCCAGGCTCTCCTGGATCTCATGATCCTCTTTACTCAGCCTCCTGAGGACCAAGATTACAGATGTGTATAAACAGTTGATACCCTAGTGATTTCTTTATTTTTTCAAGGTATAATTGTTTGTTACCCTTAAAGACTTATTTTTTAGTGGACTCAGAAGAAGCAGCTCTGAACAAGGACAGCCTATATCTCCTGGAAATCTGTTCCTGGTGCTTTTCTTTGGCTTCCTTCATTCTCTTGGCCCAAAGTTTCAGCCACCTCCTTGTTTTTCTTAGTATTTCCTAGTTGTTTTTTTTTTTCAGAGCAACAGAGCAATAAGTCAATGTATTGACATGTGGAATAACAAGATGCTGGATCTTGGGTCCTTTGGTTCTGGGTTAATTACCTTCTTTGTTTAAGGACTTTCTGACAATGTGTTGGCCGACATCATCTTCTTTAGAGAGGTAAAAAGCTTTCGCATTGTGTTACTCCTTTTATGTCCCAACTGACAAAGTACAATAATTTCTGTCAGTCGTGGAATATCCTTCTCTCTGTTTTTTGATTTGTTTTGTTTTGTTTTTATACATTATCCAAATTGAGAGCACTCAGATGGGTGTCCACACTGCATCCATGAACAGACTTGCACTTCCTCTCTCCAGTTTTCCTTAGGCTGTAACAATAATGCCCCTTGCTTAATGGCGGGCACTCTCTGCCATGGGTCAAAACACTATGCTTCATGGTAAAACCTTTTTTTTCATTCTCACCACTGTTTCAGACCACATAGCCCTCCCACTCTTCACCCACAGCACCAGCACCTCCTTTTGTGGCCATGTGCTTCTCATAGAACATACAATGTTTGCATCACCATCCACTTCAACGATTTTTCTGACAGCCATTGTCAGCGACAGAGTTATTCAGCTTCATCTTGAGATAACTAATTACTTAGGAGGCACCACAAAAAGAGAGACCCTTGTGATTTCTCTAGTGTTGGTGATGGCCCCTATTCCAATTATGTTTGGTGATCTGTGGTTTCGGTTTTATTTTCCCATTTTTGTCAATCGTGCAAGAGATCTAAGAGATTTATCATTTATTTTTAAAGAAACTATATTATCTGATTGGTTTTATAACATTTTTCTTATATCAGATTCATTAATTAAATTAATTTATGCTTTGCTCTATATAATTTGCTTTTCAGTGCTTACATTTTGATTAATTATTCTTAACTTTTTGAGTTAAAATCTTGTTTTTTACCTGAAATAATTCCCCATTTATAATATAAATGTTTAGAGGTATAAATTTTGTTTTCCGCACATTTATGAGTTCTGAAAAGTTTGATATATTTTTATTTTCATTTGGTCTTAGGTATTTTTATCTTTTATTATTTTCTGCATTATTTGTCATTTTTAAACATTCCTTTGGTACACAAGTTTTGACTGACGGTGTATGTAGAATTGTGTAGTTGAATATATAAGCACAATTGTCTTATTGGCTACAAATTTTTTCCATTATGGTCAGAGAAAATACTTCACACATTTTTAATTTTTCAAAACCTTTTTTACAAAATCTGTTTCTAACTCAGGATGCACATTATCATTGTGAATATATTGTAGTTGCCTAAAGATAGTGGAGGAGTATTTTACACAGTGGTGGCCACGTTTACTGTGGTGTGAAAAAGAGTCACTGAAAATAATGTCAACTATAAGAATCCATTCATTCAGTTATGTCTATCCCTGGGGTTTAGTTAGTATCTTTCCCTCTACAAAATTATTTCAGACCATGTATCAATGAAATCTATGTTTTTGAAGTCAGTTTGGGGGAATCTGAGTCTGTGAAGGTTCACTTTAATTTCTTAATTTACTAGCAATAAAAGTATGTATTTAATAATTTATTCCCATTTCTACAACTAATTCCATATTTGATAAAAGTTTAAGTAAAGAAAACATTAGAACTTTTTAATTTTTTCTTTAATATTCTGGATTATCTGTAATTCTGATTTACTAAATCAACAAACAAATTTCTGTGACACTTTACAACAATTCTCCAAGTACTTACATTTTCAGGAAAATATTGAAAAATGGGTGCAAATAGTCTTTTAAAAAATTTACACCTGAATTGTAATAAGAGATTTTAAGGATATTTTAAAAACAAAGTTAGAGAAAAGGAACATTTTTGTTTGGTACCAAAAATATAGAGCTGATACTTGCATTGTTTTGCATGGCTAATTAATAGACATTTTAATGCTACATATATTGTAAGTATTAAGCTTGTACGTAAAATAGAGAATATCTTATTGCAGAAGACTATAGACAAAATAACCAAATGTAAGACTTCTTATTTTAATGTTTCATTAGTACTCTTCTGACCTTGTGATCTAAACTAAGTATCTTGTTGGGAGATGGTCCTTTGAGGATCTTCCTGCCTTTATGTCTTGCAATTGTAGATGCTGTCCCTCTGATGGAGATGAAAGTCATCAGTGTATGTACAAAATAGTTGTCAGAGATGGACCTTCATAGATGCGAAGTAATTTCCTCTAGATTGTAAAAGAGGACACAGATTTCTCTACAACCAACTTCCTCTCTAGGGGCCACAGGCTCAGGGAGGGTCTCCAGTGAGACACACAGTTATATATACTTGCATTCTGATGATCAATTCTCCATTTATCAAATAGATGACTTTGAAAAAGCTACTTAGTCTCTGTAAGTTTTAAAGATCTCATTCATAAATCCATAAAAGTTCTTTGGGAATTTTGTACATGTTTAATTGTAGTCACACTCCCTCTTCCAACTCTTCCTTAAACCACCCACAGTTCCCTACCTGCACAATTTTGTATCTTCTCTTTTTTTCTGATAAAATCCTATTTGTTATGCCCTAATATCATTATATGTGTGCTCTTTCATTCTTAGATAAAGCTGACCTTTTCTCTCCCTGCAGCTAACAATTTCCAACAGCTCCTATGCTTGGAGACAGACTTCATGACAGTCTCCCCTTCATTGTTGAGATTTGGTATTTAGGATTTCACAGGTCTTGAATGCTGTCACCACCTCTGTGTGTTTATATATGCAAATTCCCTGTTGTGTTCAGAAGACATTGTTTCCTATAATCATTCACTACATCTGGCTTTTAAGCAATTCCTGCCTCCTCTTACACTAGGATACATAAACTCTAAGAGGAGGGGATGGAATGGTAATTTAGAACATAGAATTATGTATTCTGTTACTCCCTGTGACTTAAGTTGTGTTTCTGAGTTGTTATCATCTAATCCAAATAGAAGCTTCTTAGATGAAGTTTGAGAGTTGCATTAATTTATGGGTGTGATGATAATTCATTAGGAGCTCACTTAATACTATGTCTATTTAGTAGAATAATGTTAATAAGTTCTCTCTTAAGGTCTATGATCTGTGTAGATAGAAGTTCTTGGCCAAGTAATGGTACCAGGTTTGGATTTGATTTCAGGGAATGTTCCATAAACCCAATGAGAAACTGATTATTTGCTCCCATTAGTTTTGTGCCACTATTACATGAATGAACATGTCTTTCTGTGCATGTCGTTATAGCTCACAGGGTTCATGGATAGGTAAGACTAACTATTGCTTTTCTCCTCCAGTAGCTTTAATAGAACCTTACAGTGTTATGGAAGTTTATCAGTATTGAGGAAGCTTCTAGGCCAAGTGTGTGGTGCCTTCAGCAATAGCATCTTACCATCAAATACTGGCAGATAGTCAAGAACATTGTCAAAATTCTCTGTGGTGGTTTGAATGAGAATGCCCCCATAGCTTCATAAATTTAAATACTTAGTCTCCAGTTGGTGGAACTCTTTGGAAAATATTAGGAGGTGTGCCCTT
>LOEQ01013062.1:5851-20674 GCA_001685075.1 Bramus lutescens
CTCTATTACAGAGCTACAGTAATGAAAGCAGCTTGGTACTGGCATAAAAACAGGATGCTGTTCTTGGTGCTAACTTGATTTTGTAAGAGCTGAATGATAGAAGACACCTTGTATCCGAAGGCCTGGAGCAATGCTGCCAAGACTTTCCTTTCTGAATTTCAACCTTCCTTTTCCAAAGGGACAAATTCCCTTCTATTGTCTGGCTCTTTCTTCAGATATGCTAATTCCATTGATGAAGCTGATTCTTTTGCAGTCAACCTCTGATTGGACTTTTCCAGTTCTTTGTTTCTTGCCTGTGGCCTAGGAAACAGGATTGGAGTCCAAAACAAGTATAATCATGAGAATTCTGCTGGTGAAGTTCTTAGAGATCATGGGGAGTTTTCATAGTTTCCCATATGTTTTAGGCATATTTCTCAGTTGGTACTCTCTCTTCTCCTCCGCCTTTTCTTGTCTTGCTCCAAAAATGAGGATTTTATGAGCTCAGTGCTTCCCCAGGTTCCAAATCAAGTGCCAACGCCGAGCAGAAACAATGTGATCATTGCCTTTAGGATGCTTGAGGTTGAAGTCATTCCTGTCCCCAGGAAATTTGACTTTCAGGAGTTGTCATAATTCATTCTTCATTTCCAAATGAAGTGTAGGAAGAAACTAAAAGTGCTTAATTGGACAAAGGCTATGGCTCTGTAATAGAGTTGACAGAGTGCTCTCCCAGATAGATCCATGGTCCTAGCACTACAAAATTAGAAGAAAACTATCTGAGATATTAAAAGTACTTAGAAAGTACTCAGAGTACAGGACAATGTGTGTGTGTGTGTGTGTGTGTGTGTGTGTGTTTGTGTTTGTGTCCGTCTGTCCAGAAACTCTAAAAGGAAGAAGCTTGACCTGGGATTTGAGAACTAGACAGCATAGAGCTCAGAATAGTAACTGGTCTCCTTGAAATGAGTGATAACCATGTTTGATAGTATTTTCCTTCATAAGTGTTTGAAATATCACTTGGGGGCTACACAACAAGCTCAGTGACTTGTTAAAGAGCCTCGACTGTCCTTCAAACAAGAATCCTTCTGATTTCTGGAACAGGCTAAAGCTGGTAATCTGAGCTGACCAGTTTGCTTCTGAATTTAAGGTTGGATACATATCCATCAACACCTTGTATGGAGGGACAAGATGCATAATGTCCTTTCAGGATGAGCAAGGGACTTCAGTAGTGTTCCTGGTAAACAAGAAAAAAAAAAAGGAAAAAAATACCCTTGCAATGAAGTTCATCTGCTTAGCTTGCCATTCTTGCACAATATTCAATCAGGCATAAATACAGGTTTACCACCACATACAATAGTAAATCATAAAGAATAATGTGCTAATTTTCTTCCCAAATTAAGTTTTTGTGGATGCCCATGCCTCTGAAAAATAAAGCACAGCCAGGACAGACATTTATTTTGTTAAAGTTCAAAACAAAATTTCAGCTGTACAAAACACAAAAAATAAACCAGAATAAATGCAAGGTTAATGTTTGACAAGACATACTGTATCTAATTAAACACAACTTTATCAATTCCTGCATTCATTAATGGCTTCAAAGCCCGAGGAGCTATGAAATTCTTTAAGAGGCAATCAATAACCCATTACAATTGTGACACATACTCTGAACCTAATTACCAGCAACAGGATACTTGTGGCCCCTTTAAAAAAATAGAGGTATTCTTAGAGGTGAGAAGGTGCATGAGGGTTAATCAACATTGGCTTATGTTCCATTCAAAGCTACACATTAATTTTTCCTTTATAACATATCTAGGAAAAATTCTAATTAGAGCTGTTCATTACATTTTCCTCCCCTTTCTAAACTTGAACTTAAGGCTTGTTCTTTCTGAAAACTTGGTCTTTGAAGTGCTCTGGAGTGGAATGTTTAATTCTATGATATCTTGAAAGATTCTCATGCAGAGATTTACACTTTCAGCAGTCGAGTGAACTATGGTTAGTATTCTTTCTTTTAATGGTCTTTAATTTTGAGCTGATGTTATCCTGTTCCCCCACAGGCATTTTCACATCTTGATCTTTGGATTGGAATGAACACTCTCTGTGTTTTTTTTTTCTAGAAAAAGCCAGAAATAACCACATTTTATATATGCTGTCATCTTATACCACTGATGTCACCTGCCATCTCTGCATTCACCACAAGACTGATCAAATACAAATACCTTTTCTGAGAGGTAAGGAGAACAAACCCCAGTGAGGAGTGGTGAGCAATGAGGAATCAAATGACAAAAAGAGATGTAGTATAGTGCATTTAGTTTTCATCCTGAGATTCTGGCACAGTGATCCTCAAACTGCTGAAGTTTTCTGAGTGTTTGCGTTAATTTTCAGCTCTTTGAAATACTACCACAGACTGTATGAATTTAAAATAATTGAAGCCTGAGTTGCCTCTTGATTTGGGGGATCAATCTCACGTCCTCATCCTGAACAGCGAATGCTTTTACCCACTGAGTCATCCTCCTAATACCATTACATTGAAAATTACATGTCAACACGACTTTGAAGGGAATCAATATTGAAGTGATAGTACTTAGCACTTTTGTTATACATACCGAATGCTGTGTAATCATACCAGAGTTATGTTATGAAAAGGCTGGAGATTGGGTGCCTCTGTATGACTTCACATTTGGGCTAGTCATCAAAAAGATCAGGGCGATTAGAATATTGGGATTTTTCACCACCAGCTGCTGACCTCTGGAAAAGACACAGGAGGGGATAAGGGAAGAGAGACTAGAAATTAAGTTCCATAAAACTCCAGAACAATGAGCTCTGCCTGACTAGCTCTGAGTTAGTGGGGACAGTGAGCAGCTGGGGAGGATGTAGTGTCCAGGAAGGGCATTGAAAAGGTTTCCCTTTCTCTACTATTCTGCTGCATCTCTTTGTATCTCTTCTATCTGTCAGTGGGTGTAACTTATGCTTTCTGCTGCTATAAACATAGCTAAACCTAAGCAGATAGCTTTGTCTTGGAGACACGATATCCAATGATTAAACAAACCCAAAGGGGTATGTGGCATGTGCCTGTACATAGAGAGGAGAGGGGAGGGAGGGAGAGAAGGAGAATGGAAAGGAGGAAAGGGAGGAGAGAGAGAGAGAGAGAGAGAAAGAGAGAGAGAGAGAGAGAGAGAGAGAGAGTACACAGCCTTACAATTCTCACCTAGCCCAATTCTCTGACCTAAATCCAGCCAGTCAGAAGCAGAGAGAACCTGAAAGTCCCCTTCTTGTGTTTGGGTTGCCAAAAAGAAGAGGATGGGATTGGGTATGGGTGATATAAGTCTTGTGGCAATGACTCCTTAGTTTCTGGACTCTGCACTCAGTAACTAGGGTAGTTAGACTGTAAGGTATCTAGTTAGTGCTCAGAACTGTGGCTGATTGGCTGGTCTTAGAAAACAGTCCAGAGAAAGCCAGCCAAGAGAAATGTTACACAGCTAGATATCCTGCGGGCCGCTGGAACTTAGTCCAATGGGGGAATAAGAAAAACCAGAATATGTCTCCCAGAATTATGCTACCTATGGGCTAGACAGCGTAGCCAAACATTTTCTGTGTCCCACCAGGTCCCCCTGGATTGGTTTCTCTCCTGCTTGTGGGTCCCCACAGCCTCTTATAAAGTAATCATTTGGAGGCCTAATATTTTTTAAATCGTTTGGGTGATGGCTCAGGCTTCTTACTGGCTCGTTCTACATATAAATTAACCTATTTCTAATAATCTACGAACCACCACATGGCCCATAGCTTACCAATAATGCTCTGGCATCTTCTGCGACTGCTGGCCTACCTTGTTTCTTCCTCTGTATCTCTGCTTGAATTTCCTGCCGATCTATATTCTGCCCTGCCATAAGCCAAAGAGCTTTTTAAATTTTTTATTAACCAGTGGTAATAAAACATGTTTACAGCATACAGAGGGACAACCTACATCAAGACCGCTTGGTCTTTATACCTTTTTCCTGCTAGTCTTTGAATACTCCTTCATGGGTGTATTAGTTCACTCATAGTTTTGATCTGCCGCTCTGGTGACTAAGTACAGAAAGCACAGAGAACACTTTCGTTATTGGCAATTGATTGGAAGTCATGCCTGTGTGGAGAGATGTAACAAGAGCAGGGGTAGGAGAAGGCACTCACAGCCTGGCATCACCTAGCATTTGTGGAATTCCTATGGCACTTCTTTTAATACTTATAGTCTGTAGGCCTTTACTGAGAATCTTATATTCCAAAATGCTTCCACTGGCAGTTATTTAAGAGTTACCTTGAGCTGGATAAATGGGTTTGAAGATAGCTACGAAGCTACAACTGGAAAGACCTTGGCAGGAATCGTGACGAGATAATGTTACTAGGAGAAGAGGTGAGGAAAAGAAACTAGCAGCAGTCCCTACAAATTTCTAGGGGTTCATTGTTAGTTTTATTTCTTAGGACGAACTCTCCACAGACACAAATAATTCTAATTAGACCAAATCAGACCAAATAAAAGATGCCCATGTTTAATGCAATGCACCAGGCTGGCACCAGGAAAGCAAGGCAAGGGGAAGAGAGAGATAAAAGGGAAGACCACGTGAAATGGGAGACCACGTGTACCTTCTCTGGGGGGCAGTTTATAAGTAGCCTGTGGGAGTGGTCTTGACCCTCTCTGGGAAGGGATCACCACTTGGCGGGCCCTCTCAGACTCTCAGAGATGGAGTTTGGACTAAGGCAACTCCCAGGGGAGGGAGCTTAAAATGGAGTTCCTGCCCAGTATTCCAACGATGGGTGCCAGGGGATAGGATGAGGCCCCTGACTAATATTTCAGACTCTTTATATAAAGGGGTGTTAGGAAGCTGGGGTGATACTTTCGACCAAACATTCACCACCATGGTCAGAAAAAAAATAAATAAAAAAACTAAACTATTCAAAAGAGTTGTTTGTTGACTTCTGTTAGCATGCAATGGTCAGAATCTTGTAGCAGCCCACGACTAGATTGGCTGGGGTGTGTGCTTAACTGTGTTCATGTGTTTAAATGCATGATTGTCAAGGAATGCTTTTTACATGAGCAAACCCTGGGAGACAGAACAGGATTAATTTTGTTCATGTTTTGTTTTAGGTTTAACGCATTACTGCTACCCAGGGTCCTGCCTTCTTCTTCTTGTCTTAAATCACTATTCTTTGGGTTCAGTGCTAAAACCAAGAATTGTCTCCAAGGAACAAAAGATTCCAGATAGAGATTATTATTTTAATTAGGAAACAGAAAGACCCAAAAAATGAATTCAGTTGATTATCTTGAACATAACCCACAAGGCTTTTCTGTGATCTCAGTTTTCACCTTAGCACTGTTATTTTAGGGGGAAAACTCAGCATGTGGTCAGATTTTCAGGTTGAGTTAAGAGCAAGAAAATACTAGACTTAGTTCCTCAATATGAAATTTTTACTTTTTTGTCTTTGGGACTGTTGGTGTTTATGGATAATCCTTGCAGTCATATGGTTACCTGTGTCATCTACATAGGGGCATGCATAGAATATATTGTACTCATACATTCAAGTATGAAATCCCATGTGTCATTTTGGACCTGGAAGTTTCCTTTGTTTCTATTCATTCCAGATATTTTATTCGTATTTTTTACTTCTCAAGAACCATCAGTATATCCTGAACTTATTTTTTATGCAATTGTCCTGGAGATGCTAATTAAAAGATCATCAGCCTCTGTAGTCTTTTGAATCTCTTAGGAAATTAGCATAATTGGGCTTTTCTTGCATTCTGAAATTTCACACCCTTGTTGAAAGACACATTCCTCTTTCATTGACCTTTCCTCAATCCCACACCCCTCTGTTCTTTGTGTCTAATATGTGTTCAATAAATTTTGCTTGAAATAAATTCATCTGAATCTCTCAGAGTGAAAAAACTGAACCTTTCATTCCTTTGGTTGAGGTGCTTAACGTTTAAAGACAGTCAAGAAACATCTAGATGTTCCCTTACTAGTGTTTCCGATTGCTCTGATCTATGAGTTCCAATCCAGACAGGTTCCCTGCTTTTCGAAAAAGTTCTTATTAGGTGATGTGATATTAATCCAACAAGTGAAAGAGGCTTCCAGATTAAGCATGCTGCTTTGAATTTGGAAACTTTTCCTTTCAAGCCTTGCCTTGGCCCTCAGACAATGCCCGCACAGACATGACTTTGCTTCCATTTCCTTCTCTGATTAGTCCTTATTTTCTCACCAGAACTACAACCTTACCTCAGATTCCACCAGTGAGTTGGAAACTTTAGTATGTTGCTTAATGAGGCTACTCTTGGGTGGCTATTTTCTCTGAACTGAAACATTCCATCTTAGAGGAACATGCTAAGATTTAGGGGAAAAAAATGAAATTTACAAGGCTCAGAAAGTAAACAAAAATTATAAATCATGGGAGACTCTTGGGATTTATGAGATTCACAGGTTCCTCCAGGTTGGTGTGGAAGAGAGACAGTATCTCCATCTGAGCTGTTTGCCAGTCCAATAGGGGCTGTAGGGATGTCTGTGCGATTCATCACACCCTGAGAGATGGGCTTTTCTGCTCTTCATCTGTCTCCAGGTGGACCATGCTCTGGTAAGCAGCCTTCCACTCTTCTCTATGAGTAGCCCAGGAAACTCACTCGTCTGCCATCTAGATGTTGAAATAATTTCTTTGGTCTGTTGGTAGTGCACTAACTGGGGTAAACAGATGTCTGTTTAGGTCACTTTAAAACGATTCACAGAGCACTACCTCCTTCTTTTCAGAAGTGAATTAGATATGAATAGCTGAGGACTGGGGATTTTCTGTGAATGTTCTCATCACTGCTCACTCCTCTTCCACCATACACATGACCTTGAAAATGTTTCTGTGACCCAGTCATTCATTCTTATTGTATCATGTTAACTAGATGTGATCAGCTCAGTGTTCTGCTTTTCTTAGCCATATGTGCATTCATCCATTTGGTTGTTTATCTGTTTATCACCTTACTCTCTTGTGGGAATTATTCTGTCCCCAGTACAAGTCCATAACTGATAATACTTTACAGATCTGCACTTTGGTTTGTCAGTCACTACCCTGGAAGTCAGTTTTAGACTTGGTCCTTCAGACCTCTGCTTTCACCTAGACTCAGCTCTTCCTTTTCATCAATCCCCCATTGTTTTACACACACACACACACACACACACACACACACACACATATGTTGTTATATTTTGCCACAGGGTTTCTCTGTGTAACAGCACTGACTAGCCCTTATAGATCGGGCTGGGCTTGAACTCACAGAGATTTGCCTACTTCTGCCTCCAGATTGCTGGGATTCTGGGATTAAAGGCATGCACTACCACTGCCTGGCTATGTTTCCTAATTTTAACACATTATCTTCTCATGTTGGTCTTTGTGTAATTCATTTATTCTTGATGGCTACAGCCTATTGTTTCCTCATATCTTATGTAATAACTGGGATTTTTTAAATCTTCACTGGCATCACAAAATCATATTGTTAATTAACTAGTAAAATGCTATTAGATACCTACAATGCATCAGGTATAGTAGGATGCAGTGGACAAAACAGACAAGACTACTATTTTTATGAAGCTTATAATATACCAAGAAAAAGGATTTTAAAAATCAAGCTGATTCCTTCTTATTTTCAGATTCTATATTTGAAATTCATCTACCCTGTAAAGTTTATCTGTAAACCTCAAGTCAATATTCCCAGCACTTTGATGTCTGTTGTCAGGCGTGCAGAGAGCAATGAAGAGTTGGAGTTGCGCAAGCTGCACATGTCCTGCTGAGACTCAGCAAGACTGTACTCTGTCTACTTTTATCAGCTCTCAGATAAAAAATAAGGACCATTTCTATAGCTGATTTTATGTCACAGTTTTTGCATTTTTGTGCTTTTTTTATTGGTGATTTTGCTTTTAAAATGACCCTCATGTATATCTCCTGAACTGTTGCTTCATGTTCTTAAGTGCAGGAAGGCTATGAGGTGCCATGTGGAAAAAATATGTGTGCTGAGTCTATTTCATTAGCCATGAGTTATAGAGCTCCTGGCCATGAACTCTGTGCTAATGAATAAATAAGATATATTAAAAAAGGGATCTTTAAACATACACATAAAACAAGGTTATGAGTTGGTTGGTTAATGAAAACATTATGACCAGACATTTAGCAACCTAACCTGGGTTTCTCCTGGGACTATATAAGAGAGTGTGTGACTGGAGAGTGACCTGTCCTGAGGATGGTGCTTTGCCTGTGGGGTGGAAGAAATGCTAGGGTGAATAGAGAGTAGGAGTAAAATCACATTCAGTGAAGAGAACAGGCAAAAGACAGTGTTGGAACCAGGGATATCGAAGTAAGAATTGCTAGCAATCGAACTATTTCCTTTTCTTGAAAACTCGTGATGGAAATATGGCAAAACGGAATTACGATTGGCCCTTGAAGTGTTGTGGCTTTTGGTGGCCTTGATGCCGTGAGGTGTCGTCTACAGAGAAGAAGAAGAGGTTAGCATGAGTGCATGGTAGAGTGGGAAGCAGAAGATTCCTTCCAGGAATCATGTGTCTAACAGTAGTGTCAGAGGTTAGCAGGAAGTCACATGACCTTTAAAGAATTCTTATTGCTCTAGAATCATGGTACTTACTGATGACTTTCTGGACTAACTTTCCAGGGAAATTGATTTACCCTCTAACAGTACTGAGCATAATTTTAGTTTGATTATTTTAGTTGTGGCTCGCACTGTGCTCAGCTTCTGTGTACATTGTACGCTCTCTGATTTAGCCATCTTACTTTTGGTCCAACTCAGTCTTAGAGGAAATTAAGTGAGTTCTCGAAAATTGTCCAAATAGTATGTGACTACATCCCTCCCTCTTTGTCCCCTCTAATTTACCGCTTCAAGTCTATTTAAGGAAAGAAAGCCACACTATTGTTGTTGTTGTTTTCAGATAGGGTCTTGTTATATGTAGCCCATTGAAGTTATGATCATTTTCTCATCCTGATTTGGTGCTAGGATTATAGGAATAATGTATGACCCCTGGTTTGAAACACGTTATTGTTAACTGTTTTAAGTATGATAATGATTATTTTCATGGCACTTAGGCTTTAAGAGCTCATCCTTTTTTT
This sequence comes from Bramus lutescens, assembly GCA_001685075.1. Lineage (NCBI taxonomy): Eukaryota > Metazoa > Chordata > Mammalia > Rodentia > Cricetidae > Bramus > Bramus lutescens. Next base: position 14,945 of record LOEQ01013062.1, read on the forward strand.
AGAAGTACAAAACGAAACATTGTAAGGAAAACATTTTTTCTCTCCTGAGTGTTTTAAAGTAGTCTGAGTGAGAAGACAGAAGATCAGAATGGAAATGAGACTGTGCCTGCCATGCATTGGTATTTGATACTGTAGTGATGGATGGAAGATTCCTTGTACTATGCCATTTACTTTTCTATAGATGAGAGTATTCTCTAACAACAAACAACATAGAAGTATGTGTTTTCATGAAGTTTTGAGTTTTCACAAGTGCTCAAAGTTGCACGAACTTTTTAGCTGTTTTGGAGACTCAGGTAATTTTTCTATGATGTTATATTTATCTAGAGATGTGTGCTGGCTAGCTTTATGTCAAGTTGATACAAATAGAATGATTTTGGAAAAGGGAATCTCAGTTGAGAAAAATGCCCATACAAGATTGCCTTGTAGGCAAGCCTGCGGTGCATTTTCTTGATTGACAATTGATGTAGGAGGGTCCAATTCAGTGGCTCCATCCCTGGGCAGTGATCCTGAGTGCTAAAGCAGGCTGAGCAAGCTGTGAGGAGCAAGACAACAAGCAGCATTCCTCCGTGGCCTATGGATTCATTCTTGTCCCAGGTTCCTGTTCTGACTTCTTTGGATTATGGACTGCCGGCTGTAGGATGATATAAATGTTTTTCTTCCCAAGTTGCTTTTGGTTATGGGGTTTCATTGCAACATTGGCGACTCTCAGACAATATACTACATAAATGTTCACTGGACATGGAATAAATGTTGTATTAAGTTATGTTAGAAAGTCCATAAATGAGAAATGAATTCTCTAATTTCAATTAACTGACTAATCACCCAGTGACATTCATCATTGTCCTATAGGCTTAGAAGAATTTGTGAGATGACAATTAATTAGCAGAATGGCTTTATAAAAGTGCATGTTGCTTTTAATTGTTATGTCCCCTTTTCCTTGTTTAATACAAACTTGGAAGCTCCTCATGTATCAGAAATCTTTCTGGATTTGCCCTTGCATGGTTTCACAGACATTTCCCCCTGGAGACATGCTAATTTTGCAACTTTTAAATATTCAACACAACTCTAATTAGAAATAGTTCGCTTTCAAAAGCGGTAGCCAGACTCTTGGCACAAACTACCATTTGTTTCGCTGGTAAGGATGACAGCATAATGACAGATGATCGGTGTTAAATTCCTTCATTTCTTTTAATTAGAATTTCCTCTGCATTATCATGCTCTGTAACTATCTGGCTCATTCCTGACAATGGTCATTGTGATTCAGAACGGTTTCAGCTTTAGCTGTGATCCGTAGGAATAGCCTGGTCAATCTATGATAGCCTTAGCAGGCAGAGGAAGAACCTTGTACCCAATTCTTCCCACGTTTTCTATTACACTGGGGCTGGGCTGCCCAGGAGACAGAAATGGGGAGCAAGCATTTGTTGAAGTAGAGAAAAAGATACAAAAAGAAATAAGGTGGTGGCCTTGGCATAGGAAGGCACTGCGAAGATTAGAGAGCGTGACCATATGGAGCTATATAAATCAGGAGCTACCCGGGCAACAAAGCTTCCTCTGTACATCTGGCCTGCGACTCACCAGTTATTTATTGAGCACCTGCTGTGAGCACAACCAAGCCATTGCCAATGTGTGGGATTGAAAAGACGCCAGAGATTTGTTCCTGCCTTCCATTCTAGTCAGAGGCAGACATCTATGGTTTTATGTCCTGCTTGAAGATAAGGGCTTATCTCTATGGTTCACCCTCCTCTTCAATTGCTTGGCCCTTGAGTTGAGTCACAGTGGTAACCTTCAAACAAGTGGTCTGTGAAAGAATGGGTGAGTACTTAGTGTAGCACTCAGTTGTCTTCTGAGAGGCTTCTTTGTGCAGTGAAAAATGTTAATACAGAGACTTTCAATTGATCTGAGGGCAGAGATGGAGTGTCTGATTAGTGCTAGGCCATAAATGGGGTGTCTATAGCAATCTCCTTCCCACACGATTCTGAGACTACTGCAAAAGAGGGGATAGAAATACTGTCATAGTCAGAGGTAAGGAGGCCTGGGATGAACAGTGTCTTCTGCATATGACAGGAGTGTCACAGCTGCGCTTATCTGCACAAGACCTATAAAAATCAAGCCAGTGAACATTCCAGCGTGGGTGGGGGAGGAATTCATGAGCCCCCAACTGAGGAACTATTGACTGTTGACAGCTACTAGAGTTAAGAAAGTCAGTTTTCTTTAAGAGTATAGGCCTTTATAGGTTGACCATGCTTCAGTGGGAGATTCCATACCCATGTACATGTGGAACTTGGTGGGTTCTAAAAGGGGAGGGGAACGAAATTGGGATGGGGCTGTGGGAGATGGATACAGTAGAATTTTGAGTGGGGAGGAAAAGGGGATAAATAATAGGATTGATATACTTGGTGCATAACAATCCTTAAAGAAGTAATAAAAATATTTTTAAAAGAATTAGGTGAATTAATATAACAGTGAGACTGTAGGTATGGGCCTGCTTAAAAAATGCCAAAAGAAACTCACTCACTCTAAACCTAGAACAGAACAGTTTTGAAGGATGGAAAGTCTAAGAGCATCTGGTACGAGCCCTTGTGCTTTAGCGTTGAGGACCCAGTCAGAAAAACAAGAGACTGAGCAAGTACTAAGCATGAGAGAGCAAAAGAGAATTCCTAGCCTTGAGTCTTGCACAGCCAGCAGGGCTACATACTTACCTCCCAAAATCTGCACCTCTTAATTTTGTAGATTAAGTTCCAACTGTAGGAATTCTAGGGGACACATTCAAACAAAATCTCCAAGGAAAGTCAGTTAGCCAGTGAATATCCACAGCTGGAAATTAAAAGGAAGGATGTACTCCCTAGAGTCCTCTGTGAGCAAGAATATGGCTCTTTTCATGCATTGATTTCAAACTTCTAGCTTCAGTACTGTGTAATAATGTGTTTCTGTAGTTTAACATGACCAGTGTTCTGTGTGATGTTACAGTGGGCCTAAAAAATGAATATAATCTTGTTCTCAGAACTAGAGAAAGGGCAGTTCAGCAGGGTAACCTCCATACTCACTAACCACAGGGTATTACTGTTTCAGGGCATCACTAGAACGATTTACAAATTACCATACCAGTTAACCCAGGTTTTCCCAAATGGAGTGAAAGGTCCCCGCTAAAGCGCTAAAGTGACTTCAATGGGAAGAAAAAAACATAAATTATTTAAAACATCACTTTCGTTGTCCAGTTGGTGCTGTTGAGTTCATCTGGAAAATGTACAGTTTTATGTAGCTAGCAATAGGGCAGCCGCTTCACTCATTTTACAGTCCAAGAAATGAGAGTCACAGCAATTACGAATTGCCTGACGTGTCCTTAGTCACACAGTGCGTGCAAAGTGTGTGTATGGGAAGGCGCGTTCCTTGAGCTCTGTTCTGAAAGATGCCAGGATTTAGTAAGCAGAGTAGGAAGCACTTCTGAGCTATGAGAATAAACTTAATTATTCCCACTAGATGCATTTCTAGGCATAATGGGAAAAGAGAGAGAGAGAGAGAGAGAGAGAGAGAGAGAGAGAGAGAGAGCATCTTAAAGGTGTGATTAGGAAATGAGGTGCCTGACACAATTGGATTGTTGTAGACAAGAGTTCAAGGTGGATCTTTGGTTGTTTGTAAGGTCACCTTTCCTCCATCTTAGGTTTTCCTGCTTTCAAGAATAGACGAGAGATGCTATCATTTGAACCATTCAGCATGCCCTGCTCAAGATGCCATTCCCATTTTCTTCTCTAGCCTCCTTTTATATACACTGTGGGGATTGTAGAGATGAATAATTGTAGCAGTTGTACTGAAAATCCAAGCATCTTTTCTGAGATTTCCATAAGAGAATCTAAGCAAATAATTAAGTTTCTTTAAAGTTATCCAAAGTTACCAATAAGTGATAGAAATAAGTAACAGGATCTTCAAAATGTCCAAACATTAAGCACATTGCTATCAACGAAACAAACAAAATTATCTATGATATTATATGACACAAGAAAAGAAACCAGGATCAAGTGAGTGCAGGTGTACTGATAACCAGCCTGCCTTTCAGAAGCTGGCTTGGGGCATATGGACCAAGCCATGTAGCTTCATATCAGCAGCCAGAACGTAATAGGATCCAATATACTGTGGCCAAACACAAGCCTGAGCATTCTCCTGACAGGTGAGTGTTTTGTCATTAATAAGGTAAGCAAAGGATTTAGTGCTGTGGAAACCTGTCTTATGCTAGAACAGATCTGGTTTTTGTTCTGTTCCACATAGCTTTTGGGATTCTCTTCTCTCCTGGTCCTAGTGTTCTCATCTATAAATTGAGAGCTTTTTGTTTTAAAAACAGTCAGGAGGTCTGGAGAGATTACATACATTATCAGTGGTTAAGCTGCTCTTCCAGAGAACTTGGATTTGATTCCTAGCAGTCAAATCCTGGCTCACTCAAATGTGGCTCCAGTTCCAGTAAATCTGACAGTCTTCTGTCCTCCATAGGTACCATGTATGCATTTGGCACACAGACATGCAGAGAAAATACCCAGACACATAAAATAATAACAGCAGCACCACCAATAATAATAGTAATAATAACTTGTGAAAATTAGAAATTTCTCTCAAGTTCCAAATCTTGATTTACTGTATTTAGACCCCAGTGTCCCCAAGTGTGTAGATGTCCTTCATGTCAGCACCTTAGCATTTGAACTTGGCTAATGGGGAAGAATCTTATCCAAGCTGTACCTCGTGCACCTAAAAACCCTTAGTCCAACTAGCATTATGATAAATGCCAACCAGACATGTTTAAATTAGGAAGCCCTTAAAGTAGATGGCCACGTTAGCAGGCCTGGAAGATTATGCTACCATCATCTCTTCCTAATCAGGGGATTCTTGTGCAGTATCAGTCATTTATTTCTAGGTGAATGAGTATGAGTTTTAGTTTGTAAACCTTATTTAAACTTGATCAGTATATGAGCATCAGCAGGCTTTCTATTGTATATCCCAAACACAGATTACATAATGAGATCATGCTGATTTTCTATGTCTGTATGGAGTTCCCCATGTATGTTAATAAAATATAAAACAGCTAATGACATGTCACCAATTTTTAGGAAAATAGTGGCATTCATTTCTCTTGGTTTATCTTCCTCTTCAATGGGGAACTAGAGCTCTTTGTTTTTCCACTTACTTTAGTTCTGTGGTAGTTACCTGTCTGGATGGAGTGGCCAAACTCAAACAGGTTCAGATATCCTCACACAAGTTGGCCCTGAGATCCAGGCTCCGGAAATAAATAAGAAGCACTTGATAACTTAAAATCCCAACCATGTTGTGTAAAATAGTTTACCAGGACCCTGTGCCTTAGAGAGTCACTGTGTTTCTGCCCAGCTCCTGGTAAAGGTAATGTGTGTTACAATTTTTGCCTAGTGGTTAAGCCCACAGTAAGGTGAGGCAGTTGGGTATATTGACGCTCCCTACTTCAGCCTCAGTGTGAGTCAGCATTGCAGATAAGAGCTTTCAAACTCCTGACTCTCTGCCTAGTCAGACAGCCTCTCTCTGCCGGTTTTCAAGACATGTCTCTCTGTGTGTATCTACGCATACATTTAAAAGTAATCCTGTTTTAACTAGCATAGCTGCTACTTTTACGTGTTATTATAAAGACGTGCTTCAGCTGTCAGCATGCTGTTCTTCCTCCATATGCTTCCCCGGCCCTTCTGACATGGTTTTCCCATGAAAAACAGCTGTGTGTGTGTG
>LOEQ01013064.1:4765-18056 GCA_001685075.1 Bramus lutescens
TCTATCTATCTATCTATCTATCTATCTATCTATGTATCTATCATCTATCTATCTGTCTGTCTGTCTGTCTATCTATCTATCTATCTATTTATCTACCTATCTATCTATCATCTATCTATCTATCCTCTCATATATTGCATCTCTACTGCAATCCCCCTCTCTCTTCTCTGCTCAGTGCCTCACTCTCTACTCCCTTTCCTCCAGATCCACTTCTCCTTTTCCTTCAGAAAAGGGCAGACCTCCCAAGGTTATCAACAAAATATGGCATATCAAGTTATAATAAAACTAGCCACATCTTATATTACAGATGTGCAAGGCAATCCAGTAGGAGGGAAAGGGTCCCAGAAGCAGGCAAAAGAGTCAGAGACAAGCCCTTCCCACACTGTTAGGAGTCTCACAGGAACATCAAGCCACTTAGCCATAACATATATTCAAAGAACATAGGTCAGACCCATACAGACTCCTTGATTGTCTTTCCTTGTGGGCCCATATGGGCCCTGGTTAGTTGATTCTGTGGGCCATTTTCTTGTTATGCCTTGACCCTGACCCTTCTGATTCTTACAATCCTTCCTCATGGAAGGACTCTTCTTATAGTTCTGTTTACTTGGTTGCTGGTAACATGAGTGTGTTCAGTTTGTGAGAATTCACTGAACCATGTGCTTACTACCTATGCGCTTTTTTGTATTTTATATCTCAGTAAAAGTTTGCCAAAATGAAGCAAGCTACCATTTGTATGTGTGATCCTGAGAAATGTGTGCATGTGTGTGTGTGCGCGCACACACACACACATATAGACAATGCATAGGTATCTTGAGGGGTACATAAGAAAGTGATAGCCAAGGATGCTTCTGGCAGAGAAGCAAGGAGACTGAAAGGAAAGGATGTAGAGAGGAATTTTTTCCTGTGTATCTTTTGTATTTTAAAATTTTTGAACTGTATTATGTATGATCTCTTCTATGTACATAATATAGTTGGAACAATCCACAAAAAATAGAAGAAGTGAATTGACCCTGAAGACATTTTCAATATAATAAAACCAAAATAATGGATTCAGAATAAATAAGTTTTCCCCCTATCACTCAGGAACAAAAATTATAGTGTAGAGGTTTAGGGTGACCATCACAACTGTACCTTTTTCTTATCTTCTAGTTTTGAACTATTGAAGGGAGACAAAGAAGTAATGAGTGCAGAGATCCACAGGGCACTATTTCTGATGGAAGTGATAGAAAAATGGCATAATTGTACTTGCCAAGTGGGCTTTTTAATGCTGGGTTCAGAATTAGGCAGAAACTCACATGAAAATATGAGAAACCCAAGAAAATTGTAGGTCTAGGCCACAAGAGAGATTTTATAGCAGTAAGGAGACGGTTTGTTTCTTCTTGAGGTAGATAGGTCCCTACAGGGTCCATTATTGCTTCCAAATCCAACAGGCAGAACTCCTGAGGAGAAAGAAAAGAGAAGATAAAGAGAAGTCTACAGGGCTATGGTCATTGACATCTTCCCACTTGGGGACACTTGGGAAGTCAAAAGGAAATATTTACTTCAGCTTTCCTCAACTAACAATATATCATTTGACTGTGACGATAGTGTCTATATTTCCTGAGCAGTTACTACGTAAGGCACAGGGCTAAGTGTTTCCTTGTGTGTGCTTTTACATACATTATCCAACTGTAGTCTCATAATAACCCCAAACAAGAGGTTATCACTAGTCCATTTCCCAGGTGTAGTGACCCACTGCAGATCACAACTCCACTTTCCTGATGTAGGGACTAACAAGCAGACTTCATAAAACTTACCTAAGATCACCCAACTAGTAAGTGATACTGACTTTTAAACTCAGACGTTCCAATCCCATCTTACTCATCATTGGACTATAGCCATCACTAAAGGTGTAGATTGTAGACTTGATATTTGTTCCTTTTCCTTCTTCCTCCTCTTCTTCTCCTTATCCTCCCCCTCCTTATTATTATTAATTTTTCAATTATTTTACACAACAACTAGTTCCTCCCCCTCCTTCCATTCTCTCTTCCTACCTCTCATCTACCCCCAATCCACTTCTTTAAGAAAGGAATTGGCCTCCCATGGGAGTCAATAAATCATGGCATAACAAGTTGAGGCAGGACCAAGCTCCTCTCTCTGCATCAAGGCCAGGCAAACTATCCCAACATGGGGAATAGGTTCCCAAAAGCCAGCTCAAATGCCAGGGACAGGTCCTGATCTGTCTGCTAAGAGTCCCACAACCAGACCAAGTTATACAACTGTCACGCATATGCAGGAGGCCTAGGTCGATCCCATGCAGGCTCTCTTATTGTTGATCCAAAGTTGATGAGATCCCACCAGATCAGGTTAGCTGTCTTTGTGGGTTCCCCTGTCATGATCTTGACCCTCTCTTACAATTCCTCCTCCCTCTTTTGGACTCCTGGATCTCACCCCGGTGCTTAGTTCTAGATCTCTGCATCTGTTTCCATCAGTTACTGGATGAAGGTTCTATGAGGACAGTTAGGGTAGTCACCAATGTGATTATAGGAGGTCAGTTCAGGCACCCTCTCCACTAGTGCTAGGAGACTAAGAGTCAGTTCTCCAATCTGTGAAATGTAACGTAATAGATTAGAACAGTAGTTCTCAAAGCATACATAATCCCGGCACCAGAAAGAAGCATCAGCATCACTGGGGAACTTGTTAAAGAGAATCCTTCTGAATCAGGAACGCTGGGGTGGAGCCCATTAATTTGCATTTTAATGATTCCACCAAAGAATATGCTAAAGTTTAATATACATATGACCTCAGACTTTTCCCTTAATTCTGCCCCCTTGAGCTTTAACCTCTGTTTCCAGCTAGTTGATCTTTTCAGCTACAATCCACTTCTAGAATAGATACAGTTCCTACTCCCCCTTTTGCAAGCACCTACTGTCAGGCTGGTGGTGTTGGGGGTGCAGTGGCACCTTAAGGAACATTCTTTGGGGTAAAGAAACCACTGTATTTTGATCTCTTCATAAAACACATGGGTATAACTTTAGCTGGATCAGCTTCCAAACTAGACTGTGCTGGTGGTGGGTGAAGGGAAAGAAGTGAAAACAGAGCGAGCCTCTCAGCCTGCCGTCTTTAACGTCGTCTAGCTGTGAATGGCTAGGGTAGAGGTTTGGTCTGAGGTTCAGATCCCTACAGCATTAGGGTAGAGGACAGGAGAGGAGGCTGCTTTCAGGGTACTTCTCCTGGCTTTCCTCCTTTTCATTGTACTGTGTCTGTTGCTGTCTGTGGTCCCTGTATTGGCTGGCTATTCTGACTTCTGATGTCAGCCAGAGCAGACTTGTTAGAGTAGGGCAGGATCCTGAAAAGGAACAGCAGGTCAGGGATCCAATTTGGAGCAGCTAAAGGGTACCTTAAAATATGCCTTTGTATTTATATGACAGAGGATCAAATCTGCATTAACACCTCAAAACAGGGAAGGGATAATAGTGGGTCTTTGAATGAATGAAAGGTCTTTTTTTGACCAGTTATAGAAATAGAGGATATTATTATTATGAAGAATGCTGAATTAGACCCTTGGGCAAACCCTAGGTTTCTAATAGGCTAATGTAGGAGTTTACAGATGTCTACACAGTGTGATTTGAGGGGTGTCATTTAACATCTGAGCACAGATGAATTCGACAGATGATTTGCTGCTACCTTGGCAGTTCAAGAAAGGCCCTGGACAGTATGGGATACGCCATAGGAAACTTTTGCCTGTGTGCTGAGTGCAAGGGCAGGAAGCTTCAAGAGAACGTCAGGGATTGAGTGATATACCACGTGTAAAGTACCTGGCACAGTGGCTGGCACAGAGAAAGGACTTAACAACAACCAAAACCTTGAATCAAGCTAGAAGTGTCTGGAAAAACTGGGGCCGTGAGGTACTGCTTAAGGGAAGAAGTTTGGAGGAAGGTCCAGGCATGAAATGAGTGGCGATTAGGGACATGTTGGAAAGGCGAGGAAAGGAGATGTGAGTGCTGGTCAATTTGGCTGACTCATTCAGAGGCTCTTAGCATCCTCACATGGAAAGGCCTGAATCGGCTGTTTCTTCCATTAAGAATGTTACATATATGATAGAGTTTTGGTCTGAGGTTCAGATCCCTACAGCATTAGGGTAGAGGACAGAGAGGAGGCTGCTTTCAGGGCACTTCTTCTTGCTTTCCTCCTTTTCATTGTACTGTGTCTGTTGCTGCCCTTGGTCCCTGTATTGGCTGGCTATTCTGACTTCTGATGTCAGCTNATCATGCACCCTGATCACACTCATTTCCCAGTCCTCCCACGTCTGAACATGTCCCCCCGTGACCCCCACCCCAAAAATACAAAATACAAAATGAAAATTTAAATAAACAAAGAAAAAAGAGTCTCATCTGTGTGAAGCATATACTCACTGGAACATGGTCAAACTCTCAATGGCCTGTTGCTCAAACAGCACCAAGTGGTTTCTATCCTGCACCCTCACTAGAAGCCATCAACTGTGCAAAGCTAACTTCAACATCTTTATCACATGTTTTAAGAGTTCTTACCAATGGCTTCCTATCTGGTCCATTGCTTTTCTTTTAGGGAACAGGGGAATAGGGGTTGTCAGAGAAACCTCCCATGTCCCTCTCTCTCAACTTTTTGTCTGCCATCATGGATATCACTAAGAAAGTAGCTTCCCTGCTCTTCACAATCAGCAGGAGCATGTATCATGGGCTCCCACACGTTTTCTAGAGGCAACACAGACCATGACCACAGCCCCTAGCTATAGGAGGCCAAAGAACCCAGATGTGGACCTCCAAGGCCATGTGGGCCTAGACATCACCATGGCCTCAGAGGGTAGCACAGGTCACACAGATCAGCATGGCCCTTGGTGGTAGCAAAGGATGTTATTTTTGAAATCTTCATTTTCACTTGAATCTGTTTGGGAAGTATCTGTGCCACACAGAAATTATGCAGACCAGTACCCTGCTGTCATAAAAAAATCGCATTCTTTTCTCTGTACCCTCCTGACACAGTAATAATATATTGCAACAAAATGGAGAAAATTGACATGAATCATAGATTTTTTTGTTTAATTTGTGTTTGTTTAGTAGCACTAAAGAAACATTTCAGGTCACTGGTTTTCTTTGGCGGAACAAAACACAGGGCTCTCTTAAGTGTGTAGCTTTAAAGACCCAGGTATCTATACCAGGTAAACCTTTATTTTCTAGATGGCAGTTGGTCACGAAGGTGCTGCTTTCGATTTGTGATCTTTGGAACTCAGTTAGCTTGTGTCCCACCTCTTTCCTCCTTACCATGACTCTCAACTCTGATGGCTGCTCTCAGGAAGCAGGGAACTGCTATAAAGTCTGCATACAGAATGTAATCACGAATGCATAAATAGCAAGGCAGGCCCCACACACCAGTTACTGTCATCATCAAACCCTGCCACATCCCAAGGAAACAGAGCAAGGACTCTAGGAAGGAATTATGTGCTGATTCTAGATACTAAAATGTCACATTTTGTTGGCCACTTCCCGCAGGTGTTGTCAAGCAAGAGGCATCATGAGACATTAAAAATTCTCTTTGCGATCTTACAGAGCCAAACATCAGGCCTGCCTCTCTCTCTCGAGTTACAAACTGGGCTTCTGGCTGGTCCCTTCCTTTCTCTCTCCAACTCTTTGATGTGATCTACGGTTATGGATGAACGTTTTCCTTGGCCTACCAACAATCTTTCTTTCGTGTGACCCTTTCACTGGAATCATTCTGAAATGTGTCTACAAAAGTTACAGATGCTAACAATCTTCTAAGTAGGCGGCTTGCATGACAAGTGTAATTTAAAAGAACTCTTAAATGATTTCTAGGACTTTGTGAAGCTGCAGAACGCTGGTTTAATTGGGAGTGTTATTTTGTAAAATTTTAAATTTGCTTTCTATCTGTTCCGCTTCCAGTTCTCTTCATCTTCTTTTCCCGGCTCCTAACTGTCTTAAATCAGTGGCAGTGCCCCTCTCCTGGGAGCCTGGTTTTCTCTTTAGCTTTCTCCCTGTCTTCCCCAGCCAGCCACAAGTCAGTTGGACAGAGACTTGGTGCATATGGGACATTCTTCCTCATGCCCTGCCGTGTTTCCATGTCTGCCAGCTTACCCACAGCTCCTCTGCTGTCTCAGAGTCTCTCTGCAGCCTCACTTAATATGTCTTTGATATTCTGGGCACATCACTGGAAGCACATGATGCATGTGAAAACATTTCGGCTTCAAGAAAGAACAAAGTTCACAGGGTCAGGCTTCTGAATAAATTTTGATTAGGTTGATGAGCCTGAAATAGACTGGAAGGAAAATGGCCTTCCCCAGCCTTCTAGGTTTCTACCTTTTAGTTCTCACTGACCATGATAGCTACCATTTCTGAAAAACAGAACACAGGCTGTGCTTCTGTTTCTCTGTGAAACTTTAAATAAACTGGTCACTGATTTTTTTCAGTGTTGTTCACTGTCTTATGACAGCAACAAACATTCACTGAGTGCTTATGTGCCGCATGCTTTAGATGGATTAATTTACTTGATCTGTCCTAGCACTCTGTAAGATATACAGTAAGTTACCATTCCCAATTTACAGACAAAGAAATAGAAGCACAGAAGCACTGATAGCTTAAGCAATTTGTCCCCAATTCTATACTAAAGAAGGTGCATAGTTGGAATTGAAATCCTGAAAGCCCATGTTCCCTTGCCTCCCTTTTCCCAAACAAAGTTAAGATAACATCCTTTGTCACAATTTTGTTATATAATTACTTGTCTGTATTCACAACTTCATTGAAAACTATGCAGGGTGGGAGTGGTATTTAATTCATACTATAGTTAGCAGGATCTTATATAGTGTTTGGTGCAAAATACACACTAAATAATAGTTGAGTGAATAACGAATGATTTTGCTCAAGTAGAAAATATAAGGCTTTTAAATGGAAAGATCCGAATATTTCTGCTGGTTGTTTGGTCTTGGTAAAGTGGTATAATTATTGAATCACAGTTTCTTCTTTTCCAAAATGAGAAAATGTACAGACTCATCCTGACAATTACTTAAGATGATATATTTATAAAACATATAACATAGTAAGGGTGTTCATCACATGCTTTAATTCATTAATTCATTCACCCATCCATTCATTCATTTATTCACTTGTCTATTAGTTTTGACTGTACACGGAATAGAGTTTCTTCCTTGTCAAATTGCATTCTAATGTGGGAAAGGACAAAGAAGGAGTAAATAAGAAACGTGACATTAATTAGAGAGTGGCTAGAAAGCTACTTACTCATTTATATAGGATTGACTATCAAGAGAGGCCCTTATAGAAATGATGTTGATATTGATGTATCAAGGTTAAACAGGAGACAACTACATGAAAAATCAGTAAGTGACTAGTCTATGAAGCAAGCAAGAGACCAGTCAACATAAGGTCCTTGAGTTGAGAAGGAAATCAAAGTGTTAAAAGAAGACAGAGGAATCCAAGAAGCTTGACACTTAAGAGGAGAGAGGTATAAAATGGGGTTGGGAAGACAGGTGGTTGCCTAATGTATGAGACCCTTCACATTCCTGTTAAAGATTTTTGACTAATGTGAGCATGGTCAGAGGCTATAGCTATATTTAAGGTTAAGGGGTAACAATTACATTCTTTGTAATTTTGGAAGCCACTTGAGATATTGTGTGGCATGCTATAATTAAAATTAAAATTGTATTTATGTTCAGTTTTCCGTGCCTACTAGATGGCAGAGAAGAATGAAATAGAGAGTTGAGCAAGTAAGTGAAGAGGTGAGCAGAGTTTATTTTATGTCAACTCGTTTACTTTAAGCCATGCTCACTCAGTCAGCTGATGAAATACCGTTCCTGAGCATGTCTGGGAGGGTGCTTCTGGAAGAGGTTAACAGTTGAACCGGTAGATGAGTAAAGAGGATCCACCCTCACTCAATATGAACAAATACAATTCAACCTACCCAAAGCTCGGAAAGAAAAACAAGGCCAAGGATGAATGAGTTTACTGTCTCTTCTGAACTCAAGTATTCATTTTGCTGGAAGAAATTAGAGCTCTTGGTTCTTGAACCTTCAGACTCAGCAAGAATCCCTAGTTCTTAGGCTTTCAGCCTCAGAGTGGGAACCTAACCACTGGCTTCCTAGTTCTCATAACTTCTGACTCAAACTTCCTTCTTCCACTGGCCAGCCTGCTTTTCTAGTCTGAGTAGCATGTGGTGACATGTTAAGGCCACAACCATATCAGGAAAATCCCATAATGAATTCTCTCTCTCATTGTTTTGTCTCCTATTTTTTTCTGTTTTTTTTTTGGGGGGTAGGTAATCTTGACTAATACAAAGGTAATAGGAAAAATCAGATTTAAGGTTAATTTACTGATAAATGCCATTTAATATTAGGAAAATAAGTAAGATTACCCAAATAAGAGTATGGAGACAAGAATAATAATGATGGTGATGATAATACTGTGACTAAGGTAATGCTAATAATAATACTAACGGACCTGTATAAAGTTCCAGGTGCTGTTCAAAGTGTTTTATATCTGAATGAACACTAAGAATCTTTACAACAATGCTAAAGATAGGCATAAAATTATTTACACTTTATAAGCAAGGAGCTTGAAGTGCTGACAGGTTTGAGTATATTGGCCAACTTCACACTGAGTAAGTAGCAGATAGGATTCAAAAATAAGTAATTAGCATTCTGGGTTAATTCTCTCAACTACTATGCTATCATCATATTACAAGAAAAGGGGGCTCAGAATGGAGCTTTTTCAGAGTTGAGGGGGGAGCAAAAAGAGAGGTCTCAGCAAAGAGGACCAGGAAGGACTAATTGCTGAGTGTGGTGTCATTCCAGGCAAGGCAGTAAGGAATAGCAAAAAGAAGTGTTCAGGCCTGTTAAATATGCCTGAGTTATAAAGTAAGGAGATGGAGAAGTTTCCACTGGATGCAGCATCAATATGGAGGTGGCCGAAGTCTTCCTAAGAACAGCTTGCATTCTTATTAGTGCTCATTGTTTCCCAGAAGATTCCTTGCTTCAGTTATTTCCTTCCTTTGTTAACTTCGGTAACCCCTTTTAATATTATAACTGGCCCCTTAGGCCATTAGGCATGCACAATTAGATCATGTCTGTTTCCTTTGGTATTTATTCTGAGTGGCATTTTATATTTGGATTTTTATCTCATTGTCTTATTTTGATATGTCATAATTTAGTTTCCTTGAGTTAAATTTTTTTTCGATTGGAGCTATTATCCCACTCACCAAAGGGGTTACCTAAGGGCCTCTTTCATGAGATGCACAGCTTCCCTTTCCTTGGCGTTCTATTGAGAGTGGTGGAAAAGGGAAAAAAAAAGATCCCTGAGTGGCAAACCTAAGGCTCTGTACTAGGCAAGTTTGATGCATTGAGTAGTCCTTCCTTCCTGTTCCTATGCTTGACAATATCTATAGGCAAAGTCTTCTTCAAGCAAGGTCAATGATTCCTACTAGGCAGTATAGAGTAAGGACAGATGACAAGACTAGTATCTTTAATTATCTTTGTGCAAACTCTCATCTAGGTTCCTTATTTAGAGTGCACTTGTATCTAGAAAAGGTGTGATTTATTTTTGCCAGCGTGTTAGAACAAATCTGAATACATGAAAATGAAACTCATTTCTAGACATACTTCTTTGAACAGTGTTGCCTTGGGAAGGGGAACGATGGCACACATCAGCCTCAACAGGACAAGGCACTTTCAGCGGTAACTTCCCCTTTCTCTCTGATGAGGAAAAGCACTGTCCTGAGAAGCATGTCGTCAGCCTGCAGAGTCTCTCTCAAGCTCAGGAGAACAGATGGAGCAAGCACAGTAAGAGACAGACAAATGCTTGTCACTATTTCTCACTAACTTTCTCAAAACATCAGCACTGGCATTCCCTGGAGGTCTTAGCTCAGGCGTTGCTTTAAAGAGAGCTGAATTAATCAAGAATTCACCGAACAGTAGTAGAACTCACTGTGCCAGGTCCTCAGGGCACTGAGGGCCTCACTTGTGATTGCCACTCCATATAGAATTTGGAACTATTAAGTGGCCAGAAAGTTAAAGCTTTTGAGCTTTCCTCACACAGACACAAAAATGTCTACCTTTTGTAGAAATGTTTCAGGCTACTCTAACAAAGTATTTCATTATTTCTGGGCATTTTTTTTGAAAATGTGGACTCCAGGAATCCTGAAACATAAACTAGGAGAAAGGGTCATCATCATAGATCCCAAAGCAAAAGAATGGGTCTGAGGAGAACTTTTGATCTTAAAGTGCTGCAATGGACCTTCAAACTAGTGGCAGGGTAGGTGGGTAGGGAGGTGGAGAGATGGTAAAGCAACCAGGGAAATAGAAATGAGAACAGTGGTTGGAGTTGGGAAGCCAAATTCCCTTGTAAGAAAAGAGATGAGGCAGAGGGATAACGACCTATTGGGTGATTTAAAAAAACCCACATAAGCATGAACAAGTAAGACCCTTGGATTTTTACCACTATCCTTCCTATGTATTTAAGGGCTAATACTTTCATTTCAACCTGAACTAACACAAAAAAGCATGTGAGGGTAACAGAGAGGAAAGTGGAGGGCCCTTGTCATTAGACCAGAAATAGAAACATCTGAAACTTTCCACTGGAAAAACTTGGCAGGATTAGTCCCTCGTGGGACCTTAAAAGAATCTCAGTTTAACTCTTGCTGGCCTGCATAGTTCAAGGGTGTGGTGTGCTTGGAAGAGCTTGCACTCCCGGGAGAGAAACGTGATCATGAAAAGTTACTTTGTTATGTGGGGTTGAGGATGGAATATTCTCCTTTTTTATTAACTCCCTCAGACAGCCTGGAAACTGGTGATCACAGTGAAATCTGTCTCGAGGTCTTCTCTTCACCTTGACAAGTCCCACCCTGTCAGTGATGAATTTACCTTCTTTCGAGTTTCCTGGGAGAATATATTTTTTAATGCCAAGTAATCAGTTTCTATGAATTTCTTCCTGGAATTTAAGTTCAGAGTTAGATTCTTTATAATGAGGACAGTTTATTGGCCAACATTAGATATAAGTCATAATCAACGGATAAACCAACGTAGTGGGTTCAAAGTGATGAACACACAGGAAAACTGACCACAGTTTTCCAGAATTCCATCAGTGCTTGAGACTTACCAGAGAGGGTGGGGATGATGAAATACTGTTGGAATATTTTCTCTGGACCTACCTCAGGAGTATTGTGCCTAGAGCATTATCTGTAGCCTCAAAATATACTCAAGCCAATTAAGGACTAAAGAGTAAGATTTCAGTGTTACAATTTGAAAAGTACATTGCTTCTCCCATCTAGTGACAGATGACTAGAATTGTTTTAGACAAGGATAGATAAATCCTTTCTTTAAATAATCTTTGACTTTCCCAACTTTTCTAACATGGCTGCAGCTGCCTGGAGGTGTCAGATCCTTCAGAGAGCGTTGTTCCTTAGCAGAACAAGAGGCTGGAGCCACAGAGTGCAGGGGAAGTGCTAAGCCCTGGGAGGATGGAAAGGAAAAGCCTGAACATATAGAAGGCAAGTTACTGACATACACTTTTGCTAAGGAACACTAGCCTTACATAAGTAGGAATTTAAGGCAAATTTACCTTCAAGTTAGAGCAAGATTATTCTTAAAGCTTTGTATCCTCTCAACTATGTGACATATCAGCACTGTGCCCTTTCAAGGACTCGAGAAATTGTCGATATTTGCAGCAAGCCATAGGTAGCATTTCTGACTTAGGAGAACTCACCTTAATAAATCTAGAACATTTTCTTCCTTTAAACAAAAGGCAAGTTCAGATTAGCCTGGTTTGATAATACTTTCCCCCTCAAATTACTGGGGTACAGCCAATTATCTAAATATTATTTTTTTAAAATCAATCTAGTCTATGTAAGTTCTCTTGTGTACAATGGACACATTGCTAGAGTACTCTACACACAACCACTTTCTATTTAAAGAGATTTTTAAAAAAGAATGGCTCAAAGAAAATGAAATTTTCATTTTCAGGGTCTAGTGTGTGCTTGATCTCATTAGATGTCAGCTAGGGGAGTTCTTCCTAAATTTTCCATGGGTGATGTGTTGTAGCTAAGCAGTGACCTTCCTCTGCAGCACAAGAGCAATCACACAAACAAGATGCAAGCTAAAAAGGATGCCTGAATTTCCTCTTTCTTGCTTAAACACCACAAACAGTTCCATCATTACCTTTCAGCTTGTTTGGCTAAAAAGGATTTGTCAATTTTCATTTCAACTGAGCTGGGATGGATCAACAACTGGGAGGAGAGAGGTAGCAGATGGCTGCTCACAGAGTTCAAATGGGTGCAGGGGAAATCAGGGTGTGTTTGCAGCATTTTAGCACTGTGTGGAGTGTTTGGAGGAACATATGCTGAAAGCAGTAAGGCTTATGTGTTCTTTTCCAAGTAAAACACTCTCGGTCTATGTGGCATTCCACTAATAGGCTTTAAGCAGCCAACGTTGCAGAAGGATGTGCCATTGCCAAAAGCCCATCACCAGCTCCCAGAGGATATGCCTGCATGCCTGCATCATCACTTTTATTAGCTTGTAAACAGCCCTGAACTGTTAGCTGAATTGTAGTACCCACAAAGAAAGGAGATGAAGGCAAATAAGCCAGCATGATGTTAGGTTAAATAAACTTGTCACCACCAATGCTTCTTTTTGTCTTTCAGAATACCCTGTCCAGAACCTGAAGAAGTGATTGGTTTTCACATTACCGTGTCTGGATTCTGAAGAAGTGATTGGTCCAGGGTAAATTAAGTTGAAGAAAAACACTCAAAACATTCTAGATGATAGCACTGGAGTTACCTGATCTTGAAAAGTCTTACGCACATCTGAGAATAAAGTCTTAGTGGTGAGATAAAACAGCACTGGGAGTAAAAGCATTTGAAGATAACTAGGTTAAATTGCCATGGTTTTATTGGATTAGAGGGAAGGAAAGCTTTCCAACAAGGGAACATCCCAAGGCCTCCAACACAGCAACTATGTATCCTTTGTCATTTCCTTTTCCGGTCCACATCTAAAGGCAGGAACAATTTTTACACAGTTGCATTCTGTGTTTTCTCTAGAAGCATTGTAGTCTCACTATGGTCAGTATCTTTCTGTAATCTTTACATTTCTTGTCAAGTTTTCATATAATAACTTGTGATGATTTCATTACTATAATCATGAATGTTACTATTATAGTTATAATTTTTTAGAAAAATTGAAAATTTTTGTAGAAAAATTAAAAATTACAAAAAAGAATCCATTGAGAAAAGCTCCCCCATAATTTATTTACCCAAGGACAGC
>LOEQ01013066.1:12935-28106 GCA_001685075.1 Bramus lutescens
TACCATATTCATATTTTTGGGTCTGGGTTATATCACTCAGGATAGTGTTTTCTAATTATATCCAATTGCATGCAAAATTCAAGACGTCATTTTTTTGCCACTGAGTATCCTCTAATGCGAAGATGTCCTGAGCAGTGGGTCACTAATTGGATA
The DNA here is from genome assembly GCA_001685075.1 of Bramus lutescens. Lineage (NCBI taxonomy): Eukaryota > Metazoa > Chordata > Mammalia > Rodentia > Cricetidae > Bramus > Bramus lutescens. The sequence continues at coordinate 13,089 of LOEQ01013066.1, forward strand.
CCCAGTCCTTGGAGGAGAGAAATGGAGGGACAAGAGACACAAGAAAATGGACAGCAAGTATGTATTATGATCAAGCTGCAAATTTTATGTTTTTCTCAGGAGTATTATGTAGAAAAAGGGCAGGGGGTAGGTAGGTTGCTATGCAATTGTTCTAAGAGGAATGTCAGGTTTGGAGAAATTCCTAGCTGACAGGAACAGTTAAGGATATACTGAGGGTGTGTAAATGTTAATTAACAGGGGGAATGCTAATCACTTCTGGGGCCTGGGACCTGTAGGTCTGTAGGCATTCTTAACTCATAAGGAGAAATAATAGTTATTTATTTCCTGGGCCTGGAACTTGCCCTACAGAGGTGAATGGCTTACTTAACTTGTGAACAAAGGTAGATTGGCTATAACCAATACAGGTCTTTGCTCCCGGCAGGTAGATGTGCCACACTTTCTTTACCCATTCTTCCATTGAGGGGCATCTAGGTTGTTTCCATCTTCTGGTTATTACAAATAATGCTGCTACCTCTGAATGTGGTTGACAGATGGGGCAGACTGAGGGGTAAATGACAATGGCACTGGGATTTGTCTCTACTGCATGTACTGGCTTTTTGGGTTCCTATTCTCTTTGAATGTATACCTTGCTCAACCTAGATGTAGTGGAGAAGGCCTTGGGCTTTCCTCCATGCAGGGTGCCTGGCTCTTTCTTAAGATTGGAGGGGGTGGGGGAAGATGTGTGGAGAGTGGGAGGAGGGGAGGAAGTGTGAATTTGGATTGGTATTTTTTATGTAATAGAATAAAATAAGATAATAAAAAATAATTAAGTAATCAGTTCATCAGGTTTTATCCCAATACTGGGCCATATATTGGAAATGTATCCTAGCAATCTTTGGAAGTCATTAAGAGTTGGAAACTGATGTCTCCTAATTTGCACCTTTTTGGGTCTAAATTTTTATAAGCCCCTATAAGCCCCGCTTACTTGATTCTTTGGATTTTTTTTATGAAAGGACACTCCATCATATCGCAAGGACACCTTTTCAGCTTTGTTCATAGCAGCTTTATTCTTAATAGCCAGAAACTGCAAACAACCTAGTTGTCCTTAAACTGAAGAATGGATAAAGAAAATGTGGTACATTTATATGATGGAGTATTAGTCAGCTGTTAAAAACTGACATCATGAAATTTCCAGGCAAATGAATATAAATAGAAAAAAAAATGATCCTGAGTGAGATAATCCAGACCCAGAAGGACAAACATGGTTTAGAGTCACTTAAAGGGGATATTAGCTATAAAATAAAAGATAAACATGATACAATTCTCATACTTGAAGAATGTAAGTAACAAGGAAGTCTCAAGAGAAGATTCTTGGTTCTCTCTGGGAAGAGAGATTCTCTTTCAGGGAATAGACATTACAGGAGTACAAGGCATGGGGTGAGGATTAGGAGAACAGGAATATGAGGGATCAGCTTGGGGCACTGTGGAGGGACAGAGTACTTGGAGAGACAATTGGATTTTTAGGGCATCTCAGGGACAAGCTATCAACCTAATGGAAACTCCCAGGAATCTATGAGGCTGACCCTAGCAAAGAGTCTTAGAAATGGATGATATGAAGCCTGAACTAGCCATCTCTATTAACCAGGCAAGACTTCCAGTAGAGGGACCAGAACACCAACCCAGACACACAACCTTAACTTACAATTTGCCCTGCCTACAAGATGTGCTAGGGTAAAGTTGGTGTAGAAATTGTGATAGTGGCTAACCAATGAGTAGCCTAATTTGAGACCCATACCTACCTCTGACACTGCCTGGATGGCCAGGAACCAGAGGCAGGAAATCCCAGAGACCTAGGATAGAAACAAACATGACTGATAAAAATGTCAATGAAATGATTCTTAATAATATTTTATACTCACAGATTGATGCCTAGTCCAGTTATCATCAGCAAGGCTTCATTAAGCATCTGATCAAACAGATGCAGAGACCCATAGACAAACATTAGGAGAAGCTATGGGAATCCCAAAGAGGGGAATTTTAGGAGCAGGGGGGTCAAGGACACCACAAGAAAACTCACAGAATATATTTCACTTGGGATGCTCATAGATATCAAGAAAATAATGAGTTACAATGGTGCTTTCAAGCTAGACAAAAAACCCAGTCTGGAGAAGGGGAAGTGGGAACGAAGTTCCGTCTTTCGTTAAAGGGATACTGACAAATGGTAACTGCTGAGAGAGAGAGTCAGGTTTCTTTATAAATGTAAACCCTGGTATAGCAACTCTGTTCCACTTGAAGGGTACATCAAAGAGAATTTGTACAACCCAAATTGAACTTATTTAAAAAGAAAACACACAAATTTTGGGTTTGATGGGTAGAGTGGATTTTAGAAGAGATGGGGGAAGAGCTGATTAATATTTTAAAAATGCAATAGAATCTCAAGGAATTAATAGTATAAACTAAGAATAAATAAATAAATAAATAACTATAGATGGATGATAGACAGAAGACAAATTGGTCAATTGTTTGATAGCAGTCATATAATAAACACAGATATGAGTAGAAGTATACTAGTACTTTTAACTGAGATAATGCCTGCTAGATCAATTAGTATGCATATATTCATCATAACAGATACTTAAAATATATTGCAAGATACAGTTTTTAAGTCATTGGACTTCACCGTGCATGAAGAACAATGATTTACTCTTCATTTGTTAGTACTTGGTACTTTTATCTTTATTTTTGGCATTGAGAAGGTATAAACCAGAGTTGTATACTATTATTTTATGTTAATTTCCCAATACACTAGTGGTATTGAGATTCATTTAAAGTTTATAATTGCTGTTTGATTTTTGTCCTTATTGAAATTGGGTATTCCTTATGTACATAATTTTATTTGTTGAGATTTTTCTTATTAAATGCAAGTTTTGTTATTTTTATTAAATTATATTTATATGTGTGAATATTGGGAACTATTTTGGACACATTTATATTTTTACTAATGTTTATTTGAAATTCAAATTTAATTGTAATTTATGCATTTATTCTATGAAGAATAGTTTTTTGTGTAGTTTTATTATGGGCTTTGTCAAGCAATTAGGTAATTGAAATCATTAATCATTTTAATGGCTTCCATATTCTATATTCTCAACTAATTGAGAAATTCTAATGCTCTTATATAATAATTACATTACTTTGTTGCAGTTATGTATTCTTTGTGGAAGTTAATTTAAAATTATATTTATTAATTCCTTGAGAGCTTTCTACAACATGCTTGCTTATATTGAAACTCGCTTTCTTAACTACTCCCAATTCTACCCTAACTCCCTGTCTACTCCACTTTGTATTTTCTTTTTCTAACTTTTCTAGTTTTTGCTGTACATAGACTCCTGGATGTGTGATGTTTCAAGGGAATGTAGTGATCTACCAAGGACCAGGTCTTTAAGAAAAATGATTCTCCCTCTACTAGCAGCAAAGAATTTCCAATAGCTCCTCAGTTACACATGGGACTTTGTGCCCAACACTTCTCCCCATACTGGAATTTGGTATGGCTTGTACTTGCACTTGCATTGTTCTTATACAGTGATACATTTATGGGCTTTCACCAAAAAAGGGGATGGTAAACCCAAAATTAGTTTTTTCCCTTTGCTCTTGGCTACTATTAAAATTACTCTTTTGAAGTGTTATAAATGGAGTAAGCAACAAAAATTTATCTTATGATTTAGGAAATTGGAATAAGATAATTATAAACCATGTTTTTCCTTTCAGAATGCTGCAAGATATAATTAGTTTTGTGTATTTATTTTTAATTTGTGGTAAATTGTTAATAATTTTTATATCCCTTGATATGTAGAGGTATCAACCTGGGTTCATAAGGACAGCTTAGCAGGTAAAGGCATTTGAAGCTAAGCTTGACAACTTGAACTCTATCCCAAGGACCCACAGTGTAGAACAAAACTGAGTCTTATGAACTACATCAGCATACTATTCCATGCACCCCCACTGCCCCAACAAAATAATTAAATGTAGAAAAGATTAAATTATAAATATTTACCTATTTATATTATTGAAATTAGGTTATTTTATCGTTGAAGATATGGGAACTGACATGATGACCTATTAGCCCCAGCTGCTGAAACAGTATATAAGACACAAGTGGAAATCAGAAATACCAATAACATAAAGGAAAAATTTCATTCTCTTATAAATCAAATGATAGAATGATAATATCCATGTTCAAACAGTGTTAATACATGGTAGGTCTCAACAGACTATTTATCAATTATAATTGCATTTATTTAAATGAGTTTACATGCATTAATTCATACTCCAAGCTAGCTGAAAATACTTTGGAACATTTACAAGCTGTAATATTTACTAATATTTCCATTTAAATGAAAAAGTAGGAGCTAGTATATAAACCTTGATTCATGACTCCTAAACATTGAGAATTAAAAGATTCTGAATAGAAACTCACTTGAAGTTTGGTGTTAATGATAAAGTGAGATAAATTGGAAACATAAATAGTGAAATGGTGTTTGAAATTAAAAACAATAAAGTAATGACAAATACATTTTTCTTTAGAAGATTATCTGAGCTAGCCTGGTTTGGATGTGTTTTGGTATTCAATGACCACAGCTGATTAAAATTCTCTTTCTCATTAATTTTTATGAACAATTTAATTTATATTTTCAGATGCATATCTGAAGAAAAGAACCATTTAAGGTGTACCTAAATCTTTTTAGGTCACTCTGTGAATATAAAGCTATAATTCTACAGTTTTATATGCTTAGAAACTTTACAGATAGTAATCCTCAAGAACACTGATTTTGTATGCAGTTAACCCTTAATTTATCCTCATCTCAATTTCCCTATAAATTAATTACTTTAAAAATACACTATAATAGCAGAAAAGTTCACCAAGGGGGATACATATATATAGTTGCACACATATGAGAGATATGAATGTAAATTGGTTATATCACCTGAATTATCCAAAGTTCCACGAGATTTGATCCTGGATACATCTTAGTGCTGTCTAGATATTCCATGTTGATTCATATTACTTTTTTGTAGAACAACTTCTCCTTATTCTTTATTATAACAAAACACACATGACTTTTAAAATAAACCCGAATTTACTAAGGGGAAAATTCTAATTTTCACTTTAGTTTAGTCCAAAAATCCGTAATATTCAAGCAATGATATTCTAAGTCAGTTATTCACCTTTCAAAGATCCTCTTCTTCACCCTTAATTTTCCCTATAGAAATCAATATTTAAAACAAGTAAAATGTGCTGAAAAGTAGAATAAAACATAATCAGTTGCTGAAAAATATCATAACAACTCTACCCCAAATTAAATTTTGTCAAGTTTTACTTTTTGATGTTGTTTTTAAATATGGACATGAAATATGTTCAAATGCATTAATGTTATATAACTTAAATAACAAATGATTTGCTAATGTAGATGTCATTGTGAATACACAGCATAATCTATTCTTGCATTTACTCTTAGTTACTGGGATTTAATATTTTCTATTAATTTAATTATAACTCAGTCTGTGTCATGTACTTAATTTGATTCAATAGACTCCTCATCTATTTCTAATCAGAAATTGTCAGTCCTCCCATGGTATTAAATTGGGAAACCTGGCACTAGGGAAATTCCAAGGAATCCACAGGATGACCACAGCTAAGTCCCTAAGCAGTAGTGGAGAGGGTGCCTGAACTGGTCCTCCCTTGTAATCAGAGTGATAACTACCTTAATTGTCATCATAGAACCTTCATCTAGTAACTGATGGAAGCAAATGCAGAGATCCACAGTTAAACACTGGGATGAGCTTCCAGAGACCAGTCGAAGAGAGATAAAAGCAAATAATAAGAACAAAGGGATCAAGACAATGATGGGGATAAACACAGAAAAATGCTAATCTGAGTTAGTGGGAGCAAACTGACTCTGGACTGCTATCAGGGGAACCTGCATAGGACCAAATTAGACCCTCTCGATGTGGGTGACATTTGTGTGGCTTGGGCAGTCTGTAGCACTACTGGCTTTTTTGAAGTTCATTTCTTTTGGAGGGATTCCTTGCTCAGCATAAATGGGAGGAAAGCTTGATCCTACCTCAAAATTATGTGTCAGACTTTGTTGACACTCCTTAGGAAATCTTACCCTCTCTGAGAAGTGGATGGGTGGTGGGGTGGAGTGGGGAAGGTGGTGGTGGCAGTAGGAAGAGGAGAGGCAGTGGGAACTGGGATAGATAGGTAAAATGAGAGGAGATACTTTAAAAAGTAAATTTATTAAAAATAAATGAGTAAAACTTAAAATGTGGCATATCAAGTTGCAGTAAGACTAAGTACCTCCCCTTGTATTAAGGGTAATACAATTACCTGTTGAAATGTTGTAATAGGGTCCCAAAAGCCAGCGCATAAGGGTCAGAGACAAAACTTCTTCTCACTGTTAAAATTCCCACAAGAGGACTAAGATACAGTACTGTCATATATATGTAGAGAGGGTCTAGGTTGGTCTCATCCAGGCTCCCTGGTTGTCTGTTCAGTTCCTGTCAGGTTTATTAGACAAGGTTAGTTGATTCTGTGGGTTTTCTTGTGATGTCCTTTTAAATAACAAAAATATAATGAAAAAGAACAAAGAAGTTAATATTCTATAATTCTGAAGTGTGCTAGTGGTAATCTTTTGATTTATTGCTAAAAGGAAATTCGCTGAAATATGCAATAAGAGAAGACAGACATAATTATAAGGAAATGGAAATTATAGAAAGTAACTCTACTATTAAATAAGTAAGCAATTTGAGTTTAAGATGTTTATAGACATTTCAAAGGCTTAAACTTCTGTTTTAGAAAATTATTTGCTATAAAAACCATGATAATCTTTTGTATAGTTCAAAACGATCTTGAAGGGTCAACATAGAATTATCAAGAGGGTGGATATACTGACCATCTTGATTATAAAGAGCTTAGAAATAGTCCAAATATCATTTCAAAGTATGCTGAAGTATACATTATAAAAGAGAATAAACATAATGTTTTAGAATTCTCCAAAGTATTTTTAAGTAAAATAAAAACAAAATTTGAAACTATACATGCAAAAACATTTTCCTGACAGCTTTAAATTTATGGTTTCATAACATTTCATTAGGAAATTTTAGTACATTTATTACTATGAATTATTAATACACTTATGTACCTAAGAGTTGTACAGTTTGTAATCATTTTTTTCAAAACATAACAGCTTCAGAGTGGGTTTGCTGAAGCTATGATATTTCATCTCAGAATTCTCCTTCAAACATTCTGAGGCTGTGGCAGAAATTTGTATTTGAACACAAAAGCTGTCAAGAAGGTGCTATGGTACTATCCATCATATTTTTAATCCCGACCAGACTTAGATGCTAGGGAGTCTTGCTGTCCAAGGCACTAAACAAAGATTGAAATTATGCCTTCTGTTCTTGCACATCAAAGTAGCACCATTGTACCAAATTCAATAGACTTGTATTACACTCTATTAATTTCCTATTAGTTCTCAGCTATGCAAAATCTAACTGTAGTGTCACTTGTTTAGACATGCAACCTTGGTTCTAGCATCAAAAAATGAAACCTGTCACTTCTAATAATTTTACAGGAGATTCTACAAATGCAAATCTTTTTTTCATCTTGTCATCCTTTCATGTCTTTAATGAGTTTACTCACTAACAGTGCAGAATCTTAATTTAACTCTCAGAAATATTAGCAGCTATTATAATTGATCATCTCCAGGAGTATACTAACTAAGGTGCAGTAAGAAATAATATATAATACCTGAAACATTTATCTTTTAAAAATGCCATCAGCATTTAACTACTTATGAGAGAAAATACTGGACTTAAAATTGCTAACAAAATTTTATATTTTAAAAGAACCCATCATCTAACCTAATTTGTTGATCTATATATTTAACTTAATCATTTTTTTAAAGTAAACACTTTGTCATTAGGGAAACATATCATTGTCAGGCACAAAATAATAAGACTTTAAACTGAGCACTCAAGTAAGTGATGCAGGAGGATTGTATGTTTGAAGAGAATTTGTAGTACACAATAAATTTAAGGCCTGCATTGCCTGGACAATAAGATGAATTATACAGAAATTACCATATTAAAGCTATATGACAAATGAAATTTTGTTTTTGAGAGGAGGAAGCTTCACAAATATTTTAAATGGAATATTGTATTTTATCAAAANTATTGATTTTTTTTAACTTTATATCCACCCTTTAAATCTAGTTAAACTCCTTAAACCACCTAGCCACACCCTTTTATCACAAATAATAGATTTTACTTTGTCTATAATAGAATACAAAAAAAAATTACCAATAATAAAATAAATAGTATTTGTGTTTCTGGGTTTCAGATAGACTTTAATTTGAAAAAAAATAAGCAATAATAGTTTTCCAACTCTGATGATAATCATTATTTATTTAATAAGCATATGCATGTCACATACATGTAATATCCACAGAGGCCAGGAGGCATCAGATCCCTCAAAACTGGAGTTATGTTTGGTTGTGAGCAACTATCTGTGTGATAAGAATTGATCTCTGTTTTTTTTTCCAGAAGAAAAAGAGATCTTAATAGATGAGTCATCATTGTAGAAATCAGAAGGATGATTTTTAAATGTTTTATTGTGTAAGTGAACTGAGTTTTATAGTGGTACTAATGTTTTTGTTGGTTGGTTTTTATTTTCTTTTATGTGCTTCTTTCATGTCATTGAAGATGAATATTAGTTACAGAAAATTCTACAAAAGACACTTTTTATAGATTGAGGGGGGAACTTACCTTTTTACTTAAGAGAAGTCTGAAGCCTTGGATATTTTGATTGAGAACTATCAAATTACAAATTACTTCCACCAAGAAAAAACTATTTCAGCATTGCAATTCTCCATGATTAGAAATAGTAGAGAATCCCAATAGCTTGAAACAAATTTACCAAGGCACAGGAACATTTTCTCCATGTACTTTGAACATATACTACTGAATTCATTTCATTCTTTTTATGTGTTACCAATGTATCAGATCTATGTTGCTGAAATTTTGTGATCACCTTTTATCATCTGCTAAGCTAGCTAAATTTAAATATGATCATGACATATAATACTTTAGGTAACACACAAATATTTCACTACACAATTACTAATTGTAAAAATAAAACTTCATTGTCTCTTGTCCTTAACTTTTGAATTACTATGTGTGTCTTTTTTTATAAACATAATGACAATCATCAAGTTCCAATTAATCATTTGTGTGTCTGATTCTGAGTTTATATTTGCACACACACATACACAAATATATTCCAGCTTATTAGTTTTAACATCAGAAATAATTAAATATTTTAACATATCATGCAATATTTTTAACTAACTGCAATGCCATTAAGTACAGAAACAGTAAAGCAACATTTTCACATAGGGAAAAGCTTATTAAATATTTGGAAACTTTCATAGCTTGGATTTGTCACAAAACATAACCACAGAAACATCCACAGTTTGGAAGTTTAAAATAATTTTCTATTAATATGGATGTGTTATTGAATAATTTTCAATAGTTGTATATTAAATATTATACAGCTGCCAACATATTCTTATTGTGTAAAAAGAATGGTAGAAACAATGGTCCATAGTGTTTTGGAGGTTGTTATGTCCACAGAATCTGAATCACCTCATTTTAGAAATCTGATAAAGGAGACAATAACTTCACAATATTGACTATATATTCATATAAAGTCAAGAAAATAGATCTTCATATCCTCAAATTATAGGTCCCTAAGTAAGAATATTAGAACAGATTTTTATTGCATTTCCTAACTGCAAAATTATCACAGCTTCAAGGAAATGTTCTATCAGTGTTTTAGCTATTTGCTACCACCACTCAAGTGGAATTATATGACATGGGATCTTCACATATCCCTTCCACATGGCTGCACTGACATACTCACACACAGAGAAACACATGCACACGCACATATACATATACAAAAAGGCATTGTCACTTTTCTGTGTGTGTGAAATTTCCCAAAGTAAGATTTGCAATATTATTAACTAACCATTTATTAAATTAGCAGCTGTAGGTGGGCAATTTGTGGAAATAAATAAATTCTGCATTCTTAGCTACATTTTGAAATTGAATTCATTTATTAATAAGCAGAATTTATACTTCTAATGTATTTCAGAACTTGATATTGGTTCAAATTTGTTTAATGAATAGCAGAATTTGAGCTTCTAATGAAAATGGAAATGGGTGTTAATTCCTTATATGTAGTTATCTTGAATTATTATTTTATAAACATATCATTAGCTAAAAAAATAGTGCACAATTAGGCATTTTTTCATCCTTTACTTCCTCTTGCCTATGCCACCCTTAACAATATGTATGGAATGAAAATTTTGTATAATAATATATTGAAACTAATCTATGTGTATTAAAACTCCTAGTAGTACAGAATAATAAATTGCTAATTATCATGAAACATAGAAAAATTCATCCATTGTCCAACTAGAAATTTGAACCCTAGTGACTAGCATTTTGATGATGGAAAGTTCTTTGTATGCTATATGAGAAAGTGATCATCAATATCACCTAGATACAAACATTATGATGTAGAACAGTAACCTGTCTATAAGATACACTGTTGCAGTAGTGACATAAACGCTTTGGAATAAGCAACAACTTTTGATTGGATTTATAGACAATCCCAAGAGATGGAACATAAACCTGATACTGCTATAATGGCCAAGATACTGAGGCCAGACAAATCACTGGCCCTAGGGGTAAGTCTACTATTATTAAACTTCTAAAGGAATGTGACAGGAAAATAACACATAACAGCATATTGCTATACTAATAGATCAGTACCTCACCAATCCTTACTAGAGAAGTACATTGACAGTAGTCTGGAATTAATATGAAGACCCACAACTAAAGATTGTAAACAGAGTGAGAGACTGTACTCAGACCTAAATAGAATATATTTATCAATCCCTTCCCTTCAAGGCTCAGGAATCTATGAGTAAGATTAGGCAGAAATACAGACAAAACCACAGACAGTAGATGACTTAAAAACCAGCATCATCTAGACATAATGATACTAATACACATTTGAACTTATAGAGAATGTGATGATATGCACAAGGCCAGCATAAATTCAAACAAAACAAAAGATGATTTTTAGTATCATGCATAAGGGTAAGTAGACACAAAGTCCCATCCATCCCAAACTAAGAAATTGTCTACAATTGATACCTGAAGGGAAAATCAGTTTTCTCAAATGTAGTGACACTTGGTATATGGATCACACTACAAGGTAGACCCCATGCTAGGGAGCAGTTGGCCAACACACAATTGACTCTGTACTTTGTGTGTGTGTGTGTGTATGTGTGTGTAATGTATATATATAGATTTATATATGGTACAAAGCTTTAGAATGAATAAAAATATTAACTTAAACATTCTAAGAATTGCTAACTTAATTCCTTTTTATGTTCTAGGTTTTACTTGGGGTATGCATATTTGTAAAATAAGCTGTAAGTATAATCCTCTGTCTCATTCTATTACACAATTTCTGGTTTTAACACAATCAATCCCTAAAATTTGTGTACTAGCTAGGTCTCTTTCACAACTTTTCACTAACATTTTGACTTGGTGGTGACACTCCACTAATTTTTATTCTTCATTTATTCCTCATTGCTTATGAAAAATACCTATAAGCACCACCTTCATTTTAGCCCACAATTTTTTATTCAGCCTCATCCAAATTCTCCTTCTGTTTTTGAGGATTGCTATGCTCACTTATAGATTTGCCACAAAGACATTTACAAAACACCATGTCACCCTCAAAGCCCTGTCTTTAGTCTATATGCTACATCAATCAAATTATAAACCCTGATAATTTTGAATTACTGTGGGATAATCCTTCCATATGCTGTAAATATGTGTTCCTCTCATTAGTTGATAATAGAAGATTCTTTGGCCTATAATAAGGAAGCATAAAGTTGGGCTGAAAAGCCAAACTAAAAATACAGAGAGGAGAAGGGAAGAGTCAGGAAATGCCAATCAGCATCTTCCCGAAGAACAAGATGTATTAGAACACAAATAAAGCCATGATACATATGGCAGAGTCAGGAAATACCAGTCAGCATCTTCCCGATGAACAAGATGTATTAGAACACAAATAAAGCCATGATACATATGGCAAAGCACATATTAATAGAAATAGGTTAATTTGAAAATAAGAGCTAGGTTGTAATAAGCCTGAGCTGTCTGACCAAGCATTTTGTAATTAAAAGTAAGCCTCTGGGTAATTATTTAGAAGTGGCTACAGGGGAGGGCATGACAGAGAAACCTCTAATTATATTGACTATGAAAAAAGAGGTAATTATTTAAACGTTAATTAATGATAGCTATAATTATCACTAAAGTCATTAGTATTTTTTGATTGTTTCATGTTGATAACTACTGTAGAAAACACTTTATTTTAATATTATCACTTTATCTTTAAAGAAACTCTACTCTTTTTCTATTTGTTTTTTTTTTGAGCTATGTATTTTTCTCTGCTCCCCTCCTTTCCTCCGCCCTCCCTTTCTTCCCTCTCCCAAGATCCCCACACTCCCAATTTGCTCAGGAGAATTTGTTGTTTCCTATTTTCTATGTAGATTAGATCCATGTATGCCTCTCTTATGGTCCTTTTTGTTGTCTAGGTTCCTTGGGATTGGGAATTGTAGGATTTTTTTTGTTTGTTTGTTTTGTTTTATCTCTAAAAGCCACTTATGAATCAGTACATTTTAATTTGTCTTCCTGGGTCTGAGTTACCTCCCTCAATATGATGTTTTCTAGCTCTATCAATTTGCCCACAGATAGCAAGATGTCAATTTTTGGGCTGTGTAATACTCATTATGTAAATGTAGCACAATTTCCTTATCCATTCTTCAGTCAAGGGTCATTTAGGTTGTTTCCAGGTTCTGGCTATGACAAATAATGCTGCTATTAATATAGTTGAGTACATTCCCTTGTGCTACGACTGAGCATACTTTGGATATAGACTGCAAAGTGGTATTGATGGTTCTTGAGGTAGGTTGTTTCCTAACTTTCTGAGAAATCACCATATTGATATCCAATGTATCTGTACCAGTTTATGCTCCCACCAGCAATGGAGGAGTGCTCCCTTTACCACAATCCTCTGCAGCTTAAGTTGTCATTTGTTTTTTTTTTATCTTGGCCATTATTAAAGGTTAAGATGGAATCTGAGAGTTGTATGGTTTGAATTTCTCTGATGGCTAATGATGTTTAGAATTTCCTTAGATGTCTTTCAGCCTTTTCGGATAAAGACCTTGAGAGTTTTCTATTTAGGTCTGTATCCCATTTTTTGATGGATTATACATTCTTTTTGTGATCAATTTCTTGAAATAGTTAAGGAATATATGATAGAATATTTCGTAATATTAGCCATCAGAAAAATACAAATATGTGATATGTGTCACAATGGCATATCACAGTATATCTAATAGCAGGGTTAAAATAAAAATAATGGAAAATAGTATGTGTTAATGAAGATGTGGATTCATTTTGAACCTTTCATACTGCTAGATTGAATCCTATGTTGTGATATTTCTTTTGCAAACACTCTTGAATACCCTTAATATTTTGTGCTAGATTGGCATATGGTATAGAATGATCATTAACCTACCCACAATTTAAACTGTTTCTGATTTTTATCTTGGGGTCAATTAGAGAAAAAGAAGCTGATTTGGGATGCCCCTTTGTATGCTATGAAAATGTTTTTTTGTTTGTTTGTTTGCTTTTGAAACAGGGTTTCTGTGTTGCTTTGAATCCTGTCCTGGAACTAGCTCTTGTAGACCATGCTGGCCTTAAACTCACAGAGATCTGCCTGCCTCTGCTTCACAACTGCTGGGATTAAAGGCATGTGCCATCACTGTCCGCCCTTGTGAATATGTTTTATTGTCATTGGATTATAAAGAATCTGATATGGCCAATAGCCAGGCAGACTAGAGCCAGGTGGGAAATCCAAGTAAACATAAAGGAAGAAAAGAAGGCAGAGTCTGAAAGACGTTAACAGCATCCAAAGAAGCAAGATGTGAGATAACAAGCTACAAGCCTTGTGGTAAAATATAAAATAATAGAAATGGGTTAATTTAAGTTGGAAGAGCTAGTTAATAATAAGCCTGAGCTAATAGACCAAACACTTTGTTGTTAATATTTAGGCTCAGAGTAGTTATTCAGAAAATTGCAGGTAAGAGAGAAACCTCTAGTAACAGGACATATTTTTTAAAGTTGAAGTTAGAAAAATAAGATAATTTTTGTATTTACATGCTGTAATGAGATTTTTTTACATCTGTATTCAGGTTGACCTAGACATATACAATTTATAAGATAAAGTTTTGTCCAGAGTTCAAGTAAATGATTTTAATTCAAGAACTATAAAATTGGCCTGTGTTAACCAACAAATGCACAATTCTTCACCCTTAATCAATAGATTATAAATTTATTTTTATCAAAAATTGATTTACAAATGGAAACCATTATGTGTGTGAATGCATCTGTGTTATATATACATATATACCGGCTCCTGTGTGTACATGTATGTAGAGTAGAGGCCAGATGTCAAAATCAGGTTTTTTCCTTCATCACTCTCTCCTTTATGGATTTTTTACCTTTGTCATTTAATATATATTTACATTGAAATATGATTATATTTACCATCACACTATTTCTGTATTCCATGGTACATAATCTTTTTTAATTAATTAATTATTATTAAAATTTCCACCTCCTGCTCCCTCCCAATTCCCTCTACCTTCCCCCACCCCCCTCCATTTCCAGTCCAAAAAGCAGTCAGGGTTCCCTTCCCTGTGGCAAGACCAAGGACCTCCCCCCTCCATCGAGGTCTAGTAAGGTGAGCATCCAGACAGACTAGGCTCCCACACAGCAGTACATGAAGTAGAATCAAAACCCAGATCCATTGTCCTTGGCTTCTCAGTC
>LOEQ01013067.1:11641-23083 GCA_001685075.1 Bramus lutescens
GCTTAAATGAATACAATTTATATGTTGTTATTTTGGGATATAAGCTAGCCATGCGGGAGCCGGGAGCCGGGCAGGAACACAACCTGCCATTCCTTTCACTACAGGTTTTATTGAGACTGTTACACTTTGTAGCCCTGGCTGTTCTGGAACTTACTATGTAGGCCTGGCTGACCCCTAACACACAGAGGTCTGCCTGCCTCTGCCTCCTGAGCACTGGTATTAAAGGCGTGCACCACCACAACCTGCTGGAAGAGCTTATTAATTAGCTAGGTCAGTGTGATCGTTCTCTCTTCATTTAGCAAAATTTGCAAATTTTCAGATGTGCTAATTGGGGATAAGAAGGTAGACATGATTTAATTTTTTTCTTCTCTGTCAAGGAACTCTCAGTTTATTGTGGAGAGAGGCAAAATACATAACTGAAAATTGAAATGCCTCTTAGTGTGAGATACTGAAACAATTAGGCTGGAAGTTGCATTAGGGGAGTACTTCCTAAAGCATAGATATTAAACTAACTCTTAAAAGGAGTAGAAGTTGTTTTAGATTCTTGGCCTAAAGAGGGTGTGTTCATCAGATTGTCCATAGGAGCATGAAGAAAGTACATACCAGGTACGTAGACTGGTCATTGAGCTGCTAAACATGTGAAACACCTGTGCCTGCATCTGTGCCCTCTGAGTAGTGCAGTTGCTTTCATTTTACAGATGGAGGATTCAAAGAGGAGTGAGTTTGTTTAGCCATACAACTAATGGGTGAAGTCTGGTGTTTAAAATCATGTGTGTGATCTGTATCTACCCATATTGCCTGCTGTCCACGTTCAAATGTTCCCTTATTTTGTTTTATTCCTCAGTCATTTTTTCCAGTTATTCATCATTGGGAATGTATCTATCAGTCTCCGATCAGCCCACTACAAACATTGTAGGTTCAGCACTCATGCATGTTCTTATGCTTCAGTTGCTGAATTGCCTCCCAGTTAGCCTCTTTACCTCCAGGCTTGCCCTCCATGCCCATCTCTGAGATTCTTGACCCATTTCACCTTTCTCAGAACTCACAGAATCTCCAGGGCTGCTGGATGGAATTGATGCCCCCACTGCTTTTCATGTGACATGTTTGTTGAGCTTGCACAGATTTGACAATAAAGGGCTCGTTTGCATTTTCTAGCATTTGCCACGTGTCTGTTACTGTATCAAATCAAATACCTTCTATGTTTTTCCCTCTGTAACAACTTCGTGACTGAAGTATTAATTTTATTCCACAGGAAAAGGATATTGGGACTTTTGAAGTATCTGGGATTGGGACATGTGTGATACTGAAGCCCTTCCAGAATTAATTCTCACAGAATATTCCCAGGCAGAAGTTTACTAAAATGTTACACCTGTTGTTTCTGCATTCTCATCTTTACTGATGCAGTGTCTTCTGTTTGGGATATATACAGACCCTAATGTGCACTCATTAGAGGCAGTTTCAACTTTGTGATAATTTTGCGATAAGCAGAAACAAGGCACAGTTAGGAACTACCTGAAATGTTTTTTGTGTTTTTGAAATAGAGCCTTGCCGTGTAGTCCAGGCTGGTCTAATACTCTTGTATGGGCATCTTTAGCTCCATCCTATTGCTATGATAAAACACCGTGACTAAAAGCAGCTTAAGGAGGAAAGGGGTTATTTCAGCCGTGTGTCCTGAAATCGCAGTCTTTCTTGAAGGGAAGTCATGGCAGGAACCTGGAGTCAGGAATTGAAGCAGAGGCCTTGGAAGAGTGGTGCTTCCTGATTTACTCCTTTGCTTGCTCAGCCTGCTGCCTGCCCTAAGTGGAATGGGCCATTCCACATCAATCATTAATTAAGAAAATGTCCTGTAGACGTGCCTATAAGCTAGTCTTTATGGAGACATTCTCTAAACTAAAATTCCTTCTTTCCAGTTAGGTCTAGGCTTGTGTCAAGTTGAGAAAAAGCAATCAGCACAGTAGCCTGGGTTGACCTCAAACTTGGAATCTTTCTGCTTCAACCTCCAAAGAAGTGGAGTGTGGCTTCTGGTATGGACCTGGTTCTTTTTAGACACAGGATTTTAGAAAATAATTCAACCTTCCCATCTTAGTTTTATTATGTATATTATAAATGAGAACTTACACACTTGTGTATAGCCAGGGTGAGGTGGTATAAAATATATAGTATTCCTCGAGTTTTAAAACTTGTCTAAGGCTGAGTGATGCATGTTTGTGATTCTAGCACTTGGGAGAAGAGTGGGAAGATCAGAAATTCAAGTCACGCCTATGCTGTATAGTGAGTTTGAGTAGTCTGGGGAGACTACAAAGATCCTGTTGCAGCCTGCCTTCCCCCATACTATCACTGATGTTTATCCAATCTGATTCTTTTACATCATTTTGTGGGCTCATGTACTCTTTCAAAAATAACTGAGGAGATCCAGACAATATCTCTGGGTACCTATTATGTTCCAGACACTATTCCAAATGTCAGAAGTAAATTGATATTTGAAATTCAATCCATTTCCCCAAGGAAATGCATTACTATCTACTGAAGGCGAGGTGTACAGATGAACACCTTTAACACAAGCTTGTCAGGTCTGTAGTAGAGGAGAAGTAAAGGTGCATCCATGGAGGAAAAGGGATGATCCCGAGTCATGCCTAGGAGAAAGATCTTTAGAACTGGGTACTGAATGATGTTCCGAGATGGAAGGCAAAGTCGGGGTGCTGCTTTACCATGAGGGGCACACCAGCATATGCAAAGGCATGGAAATGGCATTAAAGTGCATGATACATTCAGTAGATCTGGAACCAGTGACTAAGGGTTTGGTTTTGTTTTCCTTTTTTTATAATACACTGTCTCTCTATGTAACAATGTCTCTCCTAGAACACACTCTGTAGATTAGACTGGCCTGGAACTCAAGAGATCTGCCTGCTTTCCCCTCCTTGTTGCTGGAGTTAAAGGCTTCTTCCACTCTGTCCTGCCAATGACTAAGGTTTTAACAATTGTTTTTGTATTCACCTAGTATGTACCACATAGCTTGATCTATCAAGGGGTCAGATTTATTGACCATATTTAAAGTTTTCATTCAACATTTTATTATGTTTGTTTAGTGATATGTATGTGTGTGAGAATACTTGTGCCCAAGGCCAGAGGTGTCTGATCACTGGAACTGGAGTGACAGGCAGTTGTCAGATACCTAAGGTTGGTGCTGGGAAATGAACTTAGCATGTGCTCCTAACTGCTGAGCCATCTCTTTAGCTTGAGTATATAGAAAAGTATTTTAGCAGTGTGTTTGAATCAGAGTTTTTAGAAGTTATTTTTCTTTATTGTTATAATTCCTGTTTGTTTCTATGGTTTTGATTATTCTTAGCTCTTCAAGCAGTGTGTATGTGTGGAAACTTGGACTCAGAACCTCACGAATACTAATCTTATGTTCACCACTCAGTCACATTCCTAGTTCTCTTTGCCCCCTCCCCACTTGCTTTTGAGGTATAGTTTTTCAGTGTAGCTCAGGCTCACTTGAAACTTGTCCTCCTCCCTGCTTCCCATGTGCTGAAATTACAGCTGTATGCTGTATATCTTTATTAATTTGTTCATGGTTAATGTGGTAGTGCTGTTTTCTGTTGTTGAATATTATTTTAAGATGTGTTACATTAATTTGTGCTATGAAATACTTGTTTTAATGATGCAAAGATGAGTTGCATTCTTTTATGTTGTATTTGCTTAACTCCGTGAAGTTTTTACTTTGCCTGTCTAAAAGAACTGAATGTCCAATAGCTTGGCAGGAAAGGATAGGCAGGGCTGGCAGGTGGAGAGAATAAATAGGAGGAGAAATCTGGGCAGATCAAGGAGCGAGAAAAGAAGGAGAGGAGGACACCAGGAGCCAGCCACGGAATAAGAAGTAAAGAAAGATACACCAAATAAAGGAAAAAGCCCAGAGGCAAAAGATGGATGGAATAATTTAAGTAAAGAAAAGCTGGCTAGATACAAGCCAAGCTAAGTCTGGGCATTTATAAGAAAGAATAAGCCTCCGTGTTATTTATTTGGGAGCCGGGTATCAGACCCCCAAAAGAGCCAAGTAATAAAAAAGAAATAACAGTTTTCCATTTTACAAGTGAGAAAAGTTAGGATCAATAGAAAATGGAATCACCAATCTTCTTTGTATATTTTAAGTATATTTATTAGACCAGAGACATAAAATTTATTATAGGTTAACTTTGTCCTTTCTACTACTACTACTGTTAATAGTTATTTGTATGTCTGCATGTGGGTTATGTGTATCTCAGTTCCAGTGTCTGTGGAAGTCAGATGTCAGATCTCTTGGAGCTGGAGTTGCTGATAGTTGTGATCTGCCTGATGTAGATGCTGGGAATTGAACTTGGTTCTTCTGGAAGAACAGTCAGCACTCTTAACTACTGAATTTTCCCACAGCCCCTAGATGAACATTTATTAGTGTTGAAAGTATATTTGAAGTAGAAAGTAGCCTTGCTTACAGTTCACTAATCTTTTAGGCACTTTGGTTTACAAAATGTATGTTTACATCGCCATGCTCTACTTACTTGAGCTGCCTTGGCTCAGCTGGCTTCTTCCCCTGAAGTCCAAATACATGCATATATTGAAAAGTGGCCAGCAATGGGGAGGCTTCAGGGAGATTAAGAGTTGGAGTTACACCTGGGCTACAGTTTGAAACCCTGTCTCAAAAACTAATAACCAAGATGAAGAATTGCAAAGAGGATATGAATGTCTAATTTAGCTATTGTTTTATGTACCTACTATAAAATGTTCATAAACATGGCTGGATTACAGGGTGTTGAAGCCCATGCCTCTCTGGCCATGATGATGTCTGCCTTTAATCCTTGCCTTCTGTGGCCAGAGGTAGGTGGATCTCTGTGAGCTCGAAGTGAGCCTGGTTTACATATTGAAACCCAGTACAGCCAAGGCTATATCCTTTAATAAACAGGATATATCCTTTCATAAACAAAAACAAGTAACAAAACAAATCCAAAAGAAGAAAAAATCTGCGTCTGTAGTTGAGTTTTGAGGTGGTTTCCATTTCTCCAAGTCTATCTTTGTATCTCTTTTGAGCAGAGACTCAGACATTAAGAGGACAGTGTTGGCTGTTTCTTTTTTCTGATCCAGGAAGAAGAGCAGAAGAGAATGACATGGAAAGAGCAAGGTGGTCACATGTTCTGACAGCCCAGATAGGTAGAGAAGTCAAATCCAGACGTGATATTTTGGTTTATGGTGATCATTTGTCTAGAATAGTGTTTTGGGCTCTACTAGTCAAGGCCATCTTAAGTTTCATTTGTTGTCAGTTATTTTCTACCTGTGTTTTCGGAGATGAATGCTTAGTACTTTATATTTTTCAGTTTTTGTTGTGCCTATTCGTGTGTCTTAGTTAGGTTTTTTATTGTGCTAAAACAAAAAACAGAAACAACTTGGGGAAGAAAGGATTTGCTATATCTTACATTTCCAGGCAAAAGTTGATCAGCTAGAGGAAGTCAGGGCAGGAACCTGAAAGGAGGAACTGAAGTGGAGACCATGGAGGAGTGCTGTTTACTGGCTTATTCCTGGCTTTCTCAGTTGCCTTTCTTTTTTGGTTTTTCAAAACAGGGTTTCCCTGTGTACCCACGGCTGTCATGGAACTCACTCTGTAGACCAGGCTGGCCTCAGACTCTACCTGTCTCTGCCTCCTAAGTGCTGGGAACAAAGGCGTATGCCCCCATTACCTAGCCTCACTTTACTTTCTTATATGCCCTAGGACCACCTGCTCAGGGACAATACTGCCCACAGTGGGCTGGACCCTTCCATATCATAAATCAAGAAAATGCCCTACAGACTTGCACACAGGCCAATTTTATGGAGACAGTTTTTCAGTTGAAGTTCTATCTAATGACTCTAGCTTGTGTCAAGTTGATGAACAGAATACATAACAACAATAATCACAAACATCAAAACCTACAAGGAGGTAGGTGCACACCTTTAATCCCAGCAGATATATACTGATCTCTGTGAGTTCCAGGCCAGCCTGGTCTGCATATTGAGCCTTTGTCTCAAAAGAAATTAATCCCAATCAGGAAACAATTATAACCTGATTATTTCTTATTTTTTAAAAATTAAAATTTATTTTAAATTTTATCATATTTTTGAAAGCTACAAAGAAATTTCCCAAAGACTATGCAATTCAATGAACTTCTATACTTTTAATGCAAAGTAGCCATTTGAAATGGAATCATTGCAACTTCATGTTGAGTTTTATATTTTCACTATTTTATGCACTTAACGCACAACCAAATCAAAAAATTCTTGACAGAGTTAGAACTAGGAAGCAGATAACTTTATATCCTTTTTGTGAATGTGTGTTCATTGCATTCATTCCTTCTTCATCCCTTAGTGTTAGCCTTTCTTGTTCTCTTTTATATGTTACTGCACCTACTGTAGGTATACTTATACACACACACACACACAGGCTAGGTTTTACATATGATGGAGAACATGTGTTTTTGTTTTTTCTTTCTAAGATTGTGTGACCTAGCTTAATGTTATAATCTAAGTCCATCCATCTTCCTGCAAACTTTTTTATTTCATTTTTCTTTGGAGCTGAACAACATTCCCTTTTATATATACTAAATTTTCATTTTTCATTCACGTGTTGGTGGGCAATGAGGTTGATTTCCATTTCTTGCTCTAATGAATAAAGCAGAAATAAAAATGAGGGTGCAGACACTTTTACAGTAGGGTATGCCCAGAAATGAAATAGGAAGATCATATGCTATTTCTATTAAAGTTTGGGGGGTCTCCAAACTGATTTCTGCAATAGCTGTGTTAATTTGCACCCCTAACAGCAGTGAACAAGGCTTCCATTCTCTATACAGTCTCTGCAGCATTTGTTGTCACATTTATTGATGATGGCCATTCTGTTGGGTGAGGTGGTCTGTAACTTGAATTTGCAGTTCCCTGATTCTTAGAGCTGTTGAACACTTTAAAATAATTATTAGCTGCTTGCATTTCATTTTTTTAAAAAATAAGTGTATTAAGCTCATATACCCATTTATTAATTGTAAGCTTTATTTCCTTGGTATTTAATTCCTACAGTTCTTTGTAAATTCTGGATATTATCCACTTGTCTGCAGTACAGCTGGTAAAACTTTTCTCCCTGACTGTGGGCTGCCTCTTAATTCTGCTGATGTTTCTTTTGCTGTACAGAATCTTCTTATTTACTTGTACTCCCACCTGTTAATACTTGATGTTGGCTCCTGTGCTGTTGGTGTTCTGTTCAGAAAGTCCTTGCCTGCACCTATAGTTTGAAAGGCATCCCTTCCGTTTTCTTCTAGAAGTGGAAGTGTTTCAGGAATTAAGTTGAAGTCCTTGATCCATTTTGTGTTGATTT
This sequence comes from Bramus lutescens, assembly GCA_001685075.1. NCBI lineage: Eukaryota > Metazoa > Chordata > Mammalia > Rodentia > Cricetidae > Bramus > Bramus lutescens. Next base: position 19,008 of record LOEQ01013067.1, read on the forward strand.
TTTTGTACAAAGTGAAAGATAAGAATTTAATATCATTCTTCTGCAAGTACAAATGCAATTTGTTGAGCACCATTTGCTGGGTATGCCATCTTTTTTTCCTAATGTATGTTTCTGCCTCTTTATCTCAAAAATTAAGGGTACATAGCATTGCCATTCTATTTCTGGGTCCTCCATTCTGTTCCATTGGTCTTTGTGTCTTTTTGGTTTTTCTATGTAACAGCCCTAACTGTTCTTGAACTGACTCTTAGACCAGGTTGACCTTGAACTCACAGAGACCCACCTACCTCTCCCTCCTGGGAGTAAAGGCTTGAACCCGACCCTTCCTGTCTATTTTCATGCCTGTACCAGGTTGTCTGTAGCCCTGTAGTGTAATTTGAGGTCCAGTGCTGTTGTGACTCCTTAGGTTGCTTTGGCTATTTGCAATCTTTTGTGTTACCGTATGAATTTTTCATTGTTTCTTGTGAATTGTGATTGGAATTTTCTAAAATATTTATTTATTTATCATGTATACAATATTCTGTCTGTGTGTATGACTGCAAGCCAGAAGAGGGCACTCTCAGACCACATTACAGGTAGTTGTGAGCCACCATGTGGTTGATGGGAATTGAACTCAGGACCTTTGGAAGAGCAGGCAATGCTCTTAACCTCTGAGCCATCTTTCCAGCACCCTGTGATTGGAATTTTGACAGATAAATCTGTGAACTAATTTTAGTAGTATAAATAGTTTTACAGTATTATTTCTAATAACCCAGGAGCATGGGATGTCTTCCATCATCTTCTGTGATTTTCTTTTTCAGTGCCTTGAATTTTTCATTGAGGTCTTTTACTTCTCCCGCTAGGTGTATTCCTAAACACAACTTTTTGGGAGTTACTTTGAAAGGAATATTTTTCCTAATTTCTCTCTGAGAACAAACTGTTGTGTTTAAATTTCTTTAATATTCATTTAGAGTGTGTAAGTTTGCATGTGTGCACATATATGCCATGTATGCATGTGGAAGTCAGGACAGTCTGTAGACTCAGCTCTCTGCTTCCACCATGTAGCTCCTGGTAATCTAATTCAAGTTATTAAGTTTGGCAACAAGTGCCTTTACCCACTGAGCCAGCTAACTAGTCCATAACCAGATAAATTTATAATTTTATTTACTTAAAATTTTATTTTGCTTTTTTTTTTTTCTCGAGGCAGGGTTTTGCTGAAGTTTTGAAGCCTGTCCTGGAACTAGCTCTTGTAGAGCAGGCTGGCCTCAAACTCACAGAGATCTACCTGCCTCTGCCTCCTGAGTGCTGGGATTAAAGACATGCGCCACCATCACCTGGCTTAGTTTGCTTTGTAATGTTTATTTCATTTAGGTTTTCAGCATTTGTATATTTTGGTGTGTGCCTGTGTGAATTTATGACTCACATTTGTGGGTGTCAAAAGAGACCAGAACAGGGGATTGGATCGCTGGAACCGGATTTACAGGTATTTTTGAGGAATCCAGGCCCGGTGCTGGGAAGTGAGCTCAGGTCTGTTGGGAGAGCAGTAGGCACTCTGAACTGCCGAGCAATCTCTCCAGTTGTTGCCCTAGTCAAGAAATGCTGAGGACCTTCCTATTTTCAGCAAATCATTTGAATGATTTGTACATTCAGAGATTTTTCTTATGAGTATAGAATTTAAGTATGCTTGGATTTGAAGTCTCACTGTGGTACTGATGAAATTGGCAAATGTATGTTGCTTGCCTAAAACACTTGTTTATATTTAATAAAAATTAAGACACTGCTAAGTACCAGAGTCCTTATTCTGAACTGACTAGTGCCGATAGTTTGACATTGGGCAGATCTTTCCCCACCTCTTGCAGTATGCAATGTGAGGATGACTTGCATTTGACTGACCTTTAACTTTTTGATTAATTGATGACAATCCCAATTGGGCACTGAGGGGGGAAGAAAAGGATGAAAACAAGCATCTTGATGTACCTCAGTGTTAATAATTGATGTCAGGGCTGAAAAGACAGCTCAATGATAGGAACACTTGTTCCTTTTGCAGAGGAACTGGGTTCAAAACTTAGCACTCACATTGTGGCTCACAAACCATTTGTATCTCCAGTTTCAGGGTATCTGGCATCTTCTTCTAGACTCTTAAAGGACACCCAGAATGCATGTGGTCCACACACATACATATAGACAAAGCATTCATAAATATAGTAAATATAAAAAGAATTTTAAATTGACATGTGATGATATTTTGTTTATGCTGTAACAAATAAAGCTTGCTTGAAGGTCAGAGTGTAGCACTAAGCCTCTAGTTAGCCAAAGAGGCAAAGCAGTGGTGGCACACACCTTTACTCCTAGCACTCAGGAGACAGAGGCAGGTGGATCAGTCTGAGTTCAAGGCCACCCTGGGTTACACAAAATTGATCTTTTCTAACAGAGAAACAAGGCACACAAAGGTGATCTCAGGACTTGGGATCACATGGCTTTAATGCGAGCACTAGGGAGGTAGAGACAGGAGTGATATGACTGTGCAGAGAGAGGACTGTTAAGGTGGGAGGAGACAGGAGCTCAGGGAAGTCTGAGGATTTGTAGGGATGGATGCAGTCTGAGGATTTGTAAGGACGGGATTGCCCCTTTGGTCTGAGCAATGGTAAAGGTAAGAACTCTAGTGACTGGCTGCTCTGCTTCTCTGAGCCTTCAGTTTTCACACCCTAATAAGTTACTTTAAGTTTTTATTATTAAGACCAGTTAGAATTTGTGCTACATTGATATCGGCCTGGACCCATAATTTTGGGGGAATCTTGTATTTATTTAGGATTTTTCATTATATATCCTAATAAGTTATGAATTAACTGACCATGAAGATTGGACAAAGGTAGAACATTATTTTGGTAATATTTTGAGCCTTAATATCCAGGTAGCCCTTCTTTGGGTTACTCTAATAATTATCAGCAGTATGTACGTCAGCATGTATGCATGTAATATTGATATAGGATACTCCTTTTTTATGCTATGAATGTATTTTCCCATTGGATAATAAAGTAGCTGATTTGATCTATAGCTAGGCAGGATGGAGCCAGGTAGGAAAGCCAAACTGAAAATACAGGGAAAGAGAAGGGCAGACACTGGGGAGAATCCAGTGAGCTCCTGGAGCAGCAAGATGTGTTAGAACACAGGTAAAGCCACAAGCCACGTGGCAATACATAGATTAGTAGAAGGGTTAATTTAAGTTGTAAGAACTAGTTAATAATAAGCCTGAACTATAAGCCAAACAATTTATAATTAATATAAGTTTCTGTGTGATTGTTTTGGGACTGGACAGCCAGGAAACAAAAGAGCTGCCTCAGTTTACAAATGGCGCCCCACGTTGGATGCTAGGTAAGAGGGAGTAAACTTTGTGATCAAGTAAGATTTATTAACAGGTGCCAATCAATAAAGTACACTCATGATACAGACTGAAGCTGCTGCCACTGTGGATATACCATTGCTTTTTGTTCCACTGCTACCACTGCTCATTCCAAAAGGGGATGAGAACCAAGCAGCCAGCCACGTGTGTTCCTGTGGCTTGTTGCCAGCTTGGCTATACCCAAGAAAGCATCCTTTGCCCTGCCTGTTGACCGAGTTTTTCTGTCCCGCCAGGTCCTTCAGCTGTCAAGTCCCAAAGAAATCACACAGAGGTCTACATTAGTTATAAACTGATTAGCCCATTAGCTCAGACTTCTTATTTACTAATTCTTATAACTTATATTAGCCCATTATTCTTGTGTATGTTAGCCATGTGGCTCAGTACCTTTATTCACAAGGCAGTCACATCTTGCTTCTTCTGTGGCTGGCTCACGACTGCAGACTTCATGCTTTTCCTACGATTCTCCTGGTCTCATTGCCCCGCCTCTACTTCCTGCCTGACTACCAATCAGCATTTATTAAAATACAATTAACGAAGTATAGACCATTGTCCCACAGCACTTCCACCCTTTTTTTAAAAAAAGAAAAAACTACTCTGAATTTAATATCCTTTGTTTAACTTTTCTCCTGACCATTATCCATGACAACTTTTTTTTTATACTTTTTTATTAAAAATTTCCTCCTCCTCCCATTTCCCTCCC